>KN889969.1:33129-58976 GCA_000934455.1 Apostichopus parvimensis
TTTTTTCAAACTTATCAATAAATGGGTAGTTGGGCAACAATACAGAATGTCATGTGGCTATTTGGTCAGTTCCGTATTAGTTTTCGATTGGTTATAGAAGATAAATGATCAATTATATGAACGACATTAATCGGCAGCTGTAGGTCAATGCCAGTATATCAGTAAGCTTTTATTTCCTTGCTTTCTCTGTGTAATCACCTACAGTTGAAGACACCATTCTGAAGGAAGAAGCTCCGATTACCGGTGACAAGGGCTTTGTGCCGCAGGAAGGTAAGTAGTCTTCTAATGGATATGTTTACTAAAGCTGGGTTTGTGAGAAAATCCACCACAGCATGACTTTGGTAGATGTGCTTGGATATGATTGTGATCAGAAAATTTCAAAGTGAAAACTTTTTAGATGGTTTGGAGGTCCTTCCCCCTTATTCACCCTACCCCCTCCCCTTATGTAGCACTCACTATTCATTACTGTTCAGATGTTTGAATATATTACCTGGAAGGTGTCAACATTGCACAGGCCAAATATCATTCTCATAGAAATTTTTAATCCATCAACCAAAATTTATATCAACATTTTGTGGAATTCGAATATACTAACACAAGCCTGAACTATTATTAAACAGCGTATAAATGTATTGCAAGTAATGGAACTAACACCTATGTAAGGAGGAAATTTGGTAATCTATACATGGTAACTATGGGTACCATACAATGTTTCAGAATATTTGTTCATTGTGTTTGCAGTTCATGAAGAGCCTATCGTAAAAGAAGAGACACAGGTCCTGGGCGATAAAGGTTTTATCAAAACACGTAAGTTGCAATAATTACTCCTTACATTCTTTTTTCAACCCTCTCCTCCTTGTCACAATTTTCCGCACCTCTCCATCCCTCTGAGAGAGCACTTCAGAGATGGAGGTGCTTTGACTAAATGAACCAGTCCTTCACTCCAACCCCTGTCCACATCCCACCAGATGGAGAACTATAAATGGTCTTGCCAACAGACTGCCTTATTCGATACAATACGCTACTCTTACTCCTTTAGTCAAACATTGTTCTGCGTTTGTGGAAACCCATTTTTTTCCCCCCATTCTTGTGTTGACTTTAGACTGTGATTGAAATAAGAAAACCAAGCATATTCATTGCCTTCAGGTTAGCACCTGTTGGTAATACCATCTGCTTTTAGTTTTATTTCTACATGTTTTGTTTTTACAGCTGAAGAACAGTTGAAAGAAGCCACTATCGTCTTTGTGGCAGGTGAGTTTGATTCATGGATTTCTGGATAAGGATTGATAAAGATTTATTGATCATGGACGGACCAAACAAGTAGATCGGTCAGTTAGATTATATCATTCTACTTAAAGGGACATCCATAGGTTATCTGATCAAATTGGGGCTCTCAAGCATTTCTACAGAGGGCCTTGTTATCAGTGACAATTCTGATGTGCATAATCAGTACGTTTTACAGACCTCTGAATCTAGAGTAACACAATCTTGTGAAAGTACTCGTGGCCTGGATGGTAGACTAGACTAGTTCAAACTTCCACATGTGCAGCTTTGCACAACGAGAAAATTGATTTAGAAAATACAAGTTGAGGTGCTTATAATCAAACATTGAAAAGTCTCATCATTAGTACAACCCTTAGAGCATTTTCTTCAGCTCAGGTACACCTTCAGTTGTCCAATTTCTGTATAATTATTGTATGGTTACTTAATTTTTACATATACCGTGAAAGAGAAAGCTTACAAATAAGTTAAATTTGGTTAAATCAGGCTCTGCCACAAAAAAAAAAAATAAACAAGCAGTCATCACAAATTAATAACAAATATTAATCCTGTAAGCCAATGCTCACTTTTATTCAAACTTGAATATTTTCATTTTTTTTTTCTTCAATTTTTCTTCAGGGGGACCAGGGTGTGGCAAAGGTACACAATGTGAAAAGATTGTACAGGAGTATGGATTCACCCATCTCGCTACCGGGGACCTCTTGCGAGAGGCGGCATCGGCCGGTGACGAGAGAGGTCAGAAAATCACTGATATCATAAAGGACGGTGCCTTAGTACCGAATGTGAGTCGCACAGCTTTATTATATATTGCCTTAGCATCTTTAGCAAAACAATCTAAAGAGGTGAAAATATTATGAAAGGTGAATTGTGAATCCCACAGAAATCGTTGATATCATGGAAGCCGGTGCCATAGTACCGTATGTGAGTCGTACAAATTTGTTATGACTGATTGGTATCAATTTAAAAAGGTAAACGTATTTATGCAAGGTAAATTCTGAATCCTTTAATGTGTTCAAGTAGCATAGCCTCTACAAGCAGACTATAAAGGGAATTGTGAGTGGAAAGTCTGGCAATTCAATGCAATGTCCTCCACCTGGCTTGACCTCTTGCTGGAAACACCCATGTCCGACTATTTCAGGCAAAACCGAAACCATCAACGTTCCATACTTACGGAATTCATGCAGCTTTCACAATGTAAACACGCTACGTTTATGCGTAGGGTACTTACTTCAGAAGCATACGAAAGTATGGCTACGCATATATGCATTTACCGCATTGCAACAAGTAATTACATAAATTACTCTCTTAGCTGAAACTGTTCTGGGATCATGCAATGAGCCTCATCTGATTTGCCTCATTTTGATCTTAAATAAAAATTTAAAAAAACACCTGTAGCATGAATTATTTTCTTCATGACTTTACTGTCCCCAGGAGATCACCATTGCCCTTCTCAAGGAGGCATTATTATCAAAGATTGAATCCTGCGATGGTTTCCTGATTGATGGTTTCCCGAGATCGTTGGAGAACATACAGGAGTTTGAGGAACAGGTGAGAAAGCAGACCTAACTAACTTTAAACAAGTTGTAAGGAGGGAAGGGGGAGGAGGTTGGGGATCTATTTAATTTTAAAGCAGACAAAGCAGTCTCATAAAAATCGGTGGTATCAGTAAGACATATCCCCATAAAAGCAGGGAGTTCGTTTTTTGATGTAATCAGGGAATCCGGGAATACCGTACACAAAATATTTATAAATTCACTTTCTAATATGTACAAAGTCATTTTGGTTTACTATTGCCCCAATCATTTGAAAAGACTATTGTCCCAATTGGCTGACCAAAGTTAGTCGGCATCATGAATATTCATTGTGATCAGACAATGGACAATCTCTGGAACGTTCTGATGACTGACCACTTTATCAACGGTAGTTTAAAGAGCAGAATATTTGAGAAAAAGTTTCACACCAACTTGTGACCGAATCTTGACTAGGGTTTCATTGTTACAAATATATAGTCGCTAATAGCAATAGTATAGTAGCAACATAGTAATAGCAAACACAATTGTTTAGCAACATATTAATAGCAAACAATAGTATAGCAACATAGGAATAGCAAAACACAATTGTATAGCAAACAGGCCTCGACAATCTTTTTTAAAACTACTCGCCATCTGGCGGCCGAGTCTAAAATTCTACTCGCCAAAACGTTAAATTTACACGCCATTTTTCCCCGCTAATTGTTTGTGTGATATAAGCCTAGGTAGTATGGCCTAACTTAGGATATTGCCGTATAGTGTTACTGTTGGTTGTTTACAGCAAAAACGATCTATAGTGGTTCGTCAAAAGTGTTTAAAACATGATATATGTAAAAATATAAAACGGTGAAACATCGTAAGCATTGTTTAGGACACAAAAATAAAGTAATGGCATGGCTGACCATCTGTAACTTTCACTTGACATGACATCAGACTACTGTATCAGTCAGTGTTGACATGTGTTACCTACTTGTAACGGTGCAATTGATAATACTACTGTGATGTGTAACATTAGGCAATAGGCCTTTCTTCATTGGCTCACAAGTTATAGTAAGCCTATCGTATAATGTCAGTCACGGTGAGCGAGTGAGCCACTCGCCAAAATGTCGAGCGTAATGCATTTGTTGCTCGCCAGTCGCAAAATTCTACTCGCCATTGGCGAGTTGGCGACCGTATTTGTTGAGGCCTGATAGCAACATGGAATAGCAAACGCAATTGTATAGCAACATAGGAGTTAAGCAAACACAGTTGTATAGTAACATAAGAGTAGTAAGCACAATTGTATAGCAACATACGAATAGCAACACAATTGTATAGCAACATAAGAGTAGCAAACACCATTGTATAGCAACATCAATAGTAGCCTATAGCAACATAGGAATAGCAAACACCATAGTATAGCAACATAACAGTAGCAACACAATTGTATTGCAACATAGGAATAACAAACACAATTGTATAGCAACATAAGAGTAGCAAACACAGTTGGTATTGTTTAAAGTTTTAACATTTATGTATTTATTTCCTTGTGTTTCAGATTGGAGAGGGCAAGTTCATGTTATTCTTTGATGTTTCTGATGAGACTTTGATGAGTAGATTGTTGAAACGAGCAGAGACGAGTGGACGAGAGGATGACAACGAGGAAACGATAGCCAAGAGGTTGAAGACATTCCACAATGTGACAGCGCCAGTTATTGAACTCTTTGCTGGGAGGAACAAGCTAGGGAAGGTAATTCTGTCTTAGTATTACAGGGATGAGCCTGGGGTAAAAAAAAAATCACGGAACTTTGCAAAAGTTGCGGTATAGGCTCCAGTTTGCGTATGCTACAGTTTGTTAGGATAATAGTTTTTGTCCCGAGGTAGAAAAGAAATCACGGATATTCCGCGATTTCGCGGAAAAAGCTCATGCCTGGTATTATCGTTTCAATGTTAGGTTGGTAGGTTAGAGGTGTGTGTGGGGAGGGGGAGGGGTAGGGAAGGGGGAGGGGTAGGGAAGGGGGTGGGGTGGGAGGAAGGACTTCCTATTTAAGCTCCAAAGGGTGTTCAGTATTGCTTTCATAATATATGCTGTCAAATAATATTTGCATGTGTGGAAGGAAACAGGAAAAAACGTCAATGTTGAAAAAATGTGCCTCCTTAAAGTTGACTCTCTTCAAACCTAATTCATTTGAATTGAAAACATTTGATCAACTCATCATTCAAGGCAGGGGTGAAACCAAGCAGGCGCCCAACAGAGCCCAAAAATTCCTAAATGGCACCCAGATATTTCATAGTTTAGCTCTGCACCTCTATGTTCATGGTATCCCCTTAAACCTCTATGCCGCGTTCTTCGTTTAAATTACAAACTGGGTCCTGGTTCCCACCAATTGGCTCCTAGGTCTACAAAAGGCCTGTGACGAAGGAACCTCTTTTCACCAGTAAAGAGGCTCCTTGACCTGAAATCTTAATTTCATGTGGTTCTCATAATCGACTCCTTTGGTTTGCTTCGAAAGAAGTTCGTCAGCATTATTTTTCAGTTTCTCTAAGACTTTATGATTATATGTTGATTTATTGTTCAATCGTTCAGGTGCCTGCAGAATCCACACCAGATGAAGTGTATGCTGAAGTACAGAAAATCTTTAAAGAATTTAATATCTCTAAACCAGGCACAGGTATGTTAATAGTGGCAGTATACAGTCACAAATCTCATGATAATCATGTCACCATGGTTACAGTTTATTCTAGTAGTATCACTATGGTTACAGTTTATTAGATGATGATTATGATGCTGTTGTTATCTTTCAATCAAAGCTAGTAGGTACAAGAACTTCTTTGTTGCATTCTTTGTTTCCATTTAATATTTTACATTTATCTTTAAGTTTTAGCAGTTGAAATGCACCTTTCAGTCAGTTTTTCGGACAATTTTTCAATGCTAATACCACTCTATACTGTCCTCCCATGTTATGCTTCAAAGCACTGGTTTTGACAGTATAAACAGTTCCTATCCTTTATCTGATAGAAATAGTTCTGTACTTGCAGCAAATTCAATATCTGTCCTCGCAGCAAATTCAATATTCGTATCTGAAATTTCTTTAACTTTTGTAATGTATCTTTTTTTTTTTTGCTTTACTAGTTCTAAATCCTCCACCAGCTGAATTGAAAGACAAGAAGATTTTATTTGTCATAGGTGAGTTGATGTCACTATTAGTAAACATGTACATTTCAAGGAAAATATGTTGTTAAAGAGCCATATTAGAACAACATTGAAAAAGAAGGGATCTTTGATTGCCGCATGGTAGCCATTTTATTATACTGTAAGTTACTGTTAACTATGGTGAGTCATTGTGAGAATGGCTATGTTTCTTACTAGTCAGACTTATTTTGACCATGAGAGCAAACAGTTGTTAATCTGTTATTTCCAAAATGAAATATCCACAGGCAATATTAATGTGGAATGGATTGATGCATTATTTTGTGAATTTCTTTTATATTTAACTATTTACGTTTAACTTTTATGTAATAATCAATGATAGCAGTGGTATAATCATAAGTGGATGTCGAGGTTTGTGGATAGGGTTGGGTGGACAGGATTGTAAATTAGTTGCTCCTATACTGATAATAAATCACTTGATCAAATGGATGGAACTTGCTGTTACATTTAAGTATGTTCATATATATGTTTATTTTTATTTCTTATATATTTCAATTTTATATATAAGTTTAATTTTGCAAAAGCTTTTTCAAGGTTCACTTACTGTTATTTTTCTTTTCTTATTAATATGAATTATAACACTTTAATTTAATTTAACAGGTGGACCTCAGTCAGGCAAGGATACCCAATGTGAAAAAATTGCAGAACGGTATGGACTCACACGTCTGTCGTACGATGAAATATTGAGAGCTGAGGTTGCATCCGGGTCAGAACGAGGTCAAGAGCTAGCTGCAATTATGGAGAAAGGGGATCTAGTGTCCCAGGTAACGGTTCTTAATTGCCTTCAAACTCCATGAAAGATCTTTCGAGTAATATACGCAAAATTATGTAACTGTCCCATTTGACTTTCTTTGTTTTGTTTTTTTCTTTAAATTATTTTTACTTTCTACATTTTACATTTGACCTTCAAAACCTTAAAAGGTCAATGGTGTTGACACCAAATATGCCGGAAAGTCAATTAATGGTCACCGGTTTTCAAACTTGGAACACTATTTCACTATCACCCTCGGAATTTGTGTTTGCCCTCGCCTAGAAATTTAACCGTCTAATTTGCTCTGTGCACACACTCTCATGACCCTGCACTTAAGCGTGCTTTTGTTACGTTTGAAAACTAGGAATATTAGGTTCATTGGAGTTGTGTTAAGTAATCATTACTAGGAACAGAATGTCTTAGTTGTTACTTTCTACATGTAGAAGAACAAATTGTATTTCTATCATTGCATTCAAACCCTCTGATAGAAACTGATGTTAACAGAAATATTTCTTAATTGATGGTACTTGCAGGACGTTGTCATGACATTGCTGAAAGAGAAGATGTTATCCGAAGCAGCTAGTTCCCGTGGATACCTCATTGATGGATATCCCAGGGAGGTCCAGCAAGGAGAAGCCTTTGAGGGGACAGTAAGTGGTTCAAAATGTTGGCATATCAAGTGAAAGTGTTTCACAAACTGAATTGATTTAAAATAGTTGAAAAGACCTGGATAGTTTAGCTAACTGTGTAGTAGTAAGAGGGCCCTCACTGTGTAGAAGTATTCTAGGGCCTGCAGTGAGAGTGACATTACAAATGCTCCCTTATACACCCCCCCCCCATCTGAGCAATGAAGTGGTGGGGAATTAAACCTCTCTAGCAATATAGTAATAGTTTCTTTCTACTCCATGTTAGCTCTTAGAATGTCAGAAAACAAATTTATCTGTTTCTTTAAATGTTGTTCTACTGGATAGCAACAAATATTTTCAAGTGCTGATAGTTTGATTCACAAAGAGAGGGAAAGAAAAAAAACACACTTTACATAGTGCTTGTCAAATGTAAAAAGCCTGTGTAGGTTAATACATAGTAAGAGGGGCGGCCTGTGTAGGTTAATGTATAGTCCTGATCCTGCCATAATAGAAACCTCGGGGCACTTATATGGTTTGATTCTGCTAGAATTGTTTAACGGACAAGGTTTACGAGGTCAACAGATCTCTTCATACAAAGGATGAAACATAATGTAGATCCACTTAACTATTTGATAATAAGTGATCATGTGAGGGACATATTATTCTTCTTTACACCAGTAATTATTTCTGTGGCATTGCAGAATGTCAACAGTGGGGTAGGGTGGGGTGTGGGGTGGGATATGGGGTATAGGGGAAAGGCATTGCAAGCAGTGTGAATTTTTATACAATACACATCACTGAAAAATATAGGGGTCAAGAGACTTCTACTTTGTTTTACTGGAGCTGACTGGGATGGCAGGGGAAGTGTGGGGAGGCAATCATCATCCCATAGCCCCCCCCCCTGGCACTGCCACCAGTCGTTCATCATCTGGGCCCACAGCAGTATAAAATGATACTGCCCTAGTGTAAATTAAACCTGTCGGTATCAACTGTAATAGTGTGTGCACTTCATAGCCTTGCACAAGTTTACATTGTTTAACATTGTTACCAAGGTTGCATTTAAAGGGAAGAGTAATCAACAATACTTCAAACAATTTTTACTTTCAAGAGCCATCATGTTCATATCCTTGATATCAATTTAACTTACAGATCGTTGAGTGCCTGTTTGCACTTTATTTTGAAGTCTCTGATGAGTTGATGACAGCCAGATTGCTAGACCAAGCAAAGACCAGTGGAAGTGAGGACGAGAATGAAGAAACTATCAAGAAAAGATTAGAAACATTCCATAATCTCACGCAGCCTCTCGTTGACCATTATAAGAATCGGAATAAGTTGAAATTAGTGAGTATATAAAATACTTGAATTAATATAGGAAAGTGTGTTCGTAGTCACCACTTAAGCTTTGCATTAACCTTCAACCTTGCTTGCCATTCCTCAGATGATAAGCTGAAACCAAGATGACATCAGCATGGGGGTTAAAGATGGAATAGTGGGGAGTGAGCTGTTTCCTTTAAGTGATCTTATGGCACGTTGTTCATTTGGTACTCTTTGTTTTTATTTTGATTAATTCATTTTTGTTATACTTATAATAATGCCACCTAGCAACAATTGCCATTATGTCTTTATCCCTTCTCTCACCTCCCCACCCCCTCCCCCCACCTCACCCCCATACATTGCTGTCTCACATAACACTTAGTCTTCATTGAATGCCTTACTTTGCAGATTTCAGCAGAGAGTGGCCCAGAGGAAGTTTTCTCAGAGGTTATCAAACTCTTTACAGATGTTGGCTTGATGCCTCTTGATGAAACAGCAGCTGCAACTGAGCCTGTGGAGCAAAAACAAATGAATTTTACCTTCGTTATTGGTAAGACTTGAGAGTCTTTCTCTTGTTATGTTTAAGTAATATAATTGGCAAGTAGTATTAATATTGATATGTAGCCTACAATGTCAGCTGCAGCTTTCCAACTTTTTCAACATTGGCGAATTTCTTGTTGTTAGTGTCACTAATGGGTAGGCCGAGTCAGCACACATTAGAACTGTATGGTAGG
Source organism: Apostichopus parvimensis (assembly GCA_000934455.1). Taxonomy (NCBI): domain Eukaryota; kingdom Metazoa; phylum Echinodermata; class Holothuroidea; order Aspidochirotida; family Stichopodidae; genus Apostichopus; species Apostichopus parvimensis. Next base: position 42,555 of record KN889969.1, read on the forward strand.
CTAGAAGTAGAACAGCATTCAAAAGTCTCTACTGTGTGAATCACTGATTTATTCTTTCACTACAGGATTTAAGGACGTGGTGTTGCATGCTGGGATTGGTTTACAAACTAGCTAATGAATAATCATATAATGTTTTATATCTTGATAAAACTGCAACCTACCCATGGTGTACAAACATAATTTAAATGTAAGACCTTTGTGTAGACAGTATAGCTACAATTCACTTTAGTTCACTCTTTGCTAGGACTTGTTCATATCCCCCAATGTCAAAACTATTGTGGATCTTGAGCTTTTGAGCCTTTTTGAATGAAGCAAAGAAAACAAATGCATGTCACTGAGGGTTTGGGGAGAGGAAAGTCTTGGATATCGACCTAGTTAGGCAGCTCTTTTACACCAGCCAGCAGACACACATGTGCATGTGGGAGAATTTGCCAAGAGGCTTGTATGCCTATCCAATGTACAGTTTCAGCTCATTTTGGATTATTTTTTATGATTTGGAAGACCATGATGTCAGAAGGGAAATTCTTAGATTTCTCTGAGATGAAATAACCAACCTTACTAGCTTTAGCTGGCAAGGGTGCAAACCCATGCAAGACCTCCCATATGGTAGGTAATATGCTCCTAGTGCCACTGCCTTTATCCAATTGATCATAGCACCGGTTAAATGAAGTGATTAAAAGGAAAAGAGAGAAGAATAAGGTAATAACACTTCTTTTGCCTTATTTTGGTATCTTAATTTTGCAGGTGGACCTGGTTCAGGCAAGAAAGAGGTAGCCAAAAATTTAGCTGAGAAGAAAAATGCTGTCTACATATCTGCCGGTGATATAATCAGGTCAGAGGTCGAGAGGGATACAGAGGAAAATAAAGATCTAGCTGATGCAATCACCATCGGTGACATCGTCCATGTTCATAAAATGATGTCACTCATTAAAGAAGCAATAGCAAAGTTTAAGGACTCCCTGGAATTTGTTATCGAAGGTTTCCCGAGAACAGTAGACCAAGCAGAAACATTTTCTAAAGAGGTAAGTCGGAGAAGAATTTGGAAAAAGAATACAACAGGTGTATGAAGGAGGGAGGTGGGTAACAGAGATGGGGTCTGGAACTTGGGATATGTGAGATATATTTATTAAAGTGTAAGGGAAGATGGTTTTTTCCAAGGTGGTCAGATAGTCAGAAATATATCCAAGTTATCTTTAGTTCCAAATATCAGCTTTTTAGGGACCATTTTTAAACATGACATATTTTCTATATTCACTGCATTGATAAATTTGGCAAAATCATGAAACATGGAGGTATGTCTCTGTACATGTTTGTATTTACTGTATAAATAATTTGTGTAGAACTGGCTATATAATTATTTATATATCAAACTTCATTCCTCAACATCTTTGATGTTTCTCTAAATTAAGACAAAGTATGTTCTACTTTCATTCCTTCCTTTAACATGAAATATTGTTAGAAAAGTAAAAAAAATAAATAAAAAAAACTATTAAAAAAAAAACAACAACATTTTATGATTATGAAGTGTCAGGCAGGTAAGTTACAGGTCACAACCAAGGTTACCTCAGTTATGGAAATATTGAACAAGTTAGTAAACTATATAGTACCTATTTGTCTTCATAAATGTATTATAATTCATCTGTTCCACCTTGCCCCTTCTGTTCCCTTCCCCCCTCCCCCATCACCTGTATCTAGCCCTCACCTCACCTGTTTCCATCCCTCATTTTGTTCATTTCCTCTCCACCCCATCCATCTGTTGTTGGAAACTTTCACTGTTGACAGTGCTAATTAAGAGATATATTTTTTGCTGTTATTTTCATCATCAGTTTGCAGCAGAACATAAAGTGGTCGTACTGTCAGGAACTTCTGAAGAATTAGAACAAAACGTCGCTTCGAGAGCAGAGACGAGTGGGAGGGCGGATGACACCGGTGATGCAGCAAAGAAGAAGTTATCATCATTCTTTGACTCTGTGACTTCCGTAGTGGACTACTATCAGAAAGAGGATGAGAGAAAAGATAGGGTTATGGAGGTACGGTAATGCTTGCGATAAAACTTTAAAGATTTGACATGCATAAATTGCAGAGATGTGATCTTAGATAAAGATCGATTGCTGAAGATTGGAGACTTGTCATGGAGACCTCATGACCTCCAGGAGTGAAATTAAAAGCATATAAACATGTCTAAAAAAAATAGATATGTTTACACACTTCTATTCACATGAAAAAAAAACCATTGTGGCTTCCTCTAAAGGTTCATTTGGAATAAGAGCAGCTGGAAACATTGTGCCTTAGTTAATCAGTTACAGGCTTACTTCATTTATTGAAAGAATACATTAAGGAATGTTGATGGTATGTCGCTTTAAAACAAGCCAAATTATGCATTGTATTAAATATAAACTAATCATATTCACATATCCTTGAAAACCAGCTATTAGTATGAGGCTCCTCGCACTGCCCAACTGAAGGAAAACCAACTCCACTTAACAAACCTTTCATCAATGTTTGAAAAATTGATAGTCCCTTCTGTGTCAAACGTGTCACATGGAAGGGTACCCCCACACCCTCCAACCCCCCCCTCTCTATTCCACGTAATCAACTTTTTTAAATGCTGGTTTGAGGCAATAATGATATCTCTCACGTGGCCCCACCTTTACAGTAGAACAAGACCTTACCTCCAGTGACTGCTTGTTCAAGTTTATAGGCAAATGTGTTTGTAAGATCGTTGTTTCAGTCGTAAGAGCTTATTTCTCATTCTTCCATAGGTGTCCTTCAAAGATGCTGGTGAAGACCTAACCAATATCCTAACATTCATCTCAATAATCAGCGAAGATACTAACAGTGGGACACCACAAGCCTAAGCCTTGCAATGCATATGGCAAGTGAACTGTAGTCAGCAGACATTTAGCCTAATTCAGTGTAGCTAGGTTCTTACCTAATTAAACGTGTAAAATATTGTAATGACTTTTCTCTCATTTTTATCACTTCTAATCTTTTAAATTTTATTCATACTAATGCCTAAGTACATACCGAAGTTAGCTTTCATTGTAATGTCTAGTTTAGAACCACAACTGTGAAGAACGCCTGGTTGCGTTGGCTGCGTTTAAGTGAGTTTCGTTCCCACCGAAAAATCATACGGGCTCGAAATATGTATTGCTTGCTCAAAATATGTGTTGCTGGTTGTATTAGTTTTAAAGATGTTTTTTCACCTTGAGAAAATGTAAAACATTTATGAAACAAGTAGCCATGTGTATAAAGCCTAGGCCTGCCATACTAACATTATAGTAACTACACATAGCTAGGCCTTCATTTTGCAATTACAAAACTATCTATATTTACCTGATAAAATAAAGGATGATTATCATTTGATGGCAAACCTTTTCTGGGAGAGATCTTGCCAGGATAAGGAGCACAAAGTACTGCATCAAGAATGAATGCTTTCAGTTGAAATGGTTTCATAAATTATTCTCATCTAATTTAAGTCAGTAGTCAAGCAGTACATGCATCCAACTGTTTAAAGGTGATCAGTATTGGGCAATAAAAATTGCTAAAAATTTTTGAAAAAGAATGTTCTTTATAGTTCTTAATCTCTAAACTTCTTTCCAAACATCAAGGAGTATTAAGTTAGACAATTCGTTGTCTTGATGTGGAAGAATACTGTGCGAGTGGCGAGTGAAATGCTTCTGGAAGTTGGAGCAGGAATGACCATTATTTAACTTTCTAGCATATTTGAGGCCATGAGGTTTCATACTGATGACTTTTAAACAGTATCAACACACATCCATAAAATGTTCTTTTTAAAATTGATTTAAATCACCGACCTTCCCTCCAGTCGAAAGAAAAGAAAAAGGCCAAAATGGATGGATCAAAGTAAGGGTCGTTTGGTATCAATTTCTATCTGTCCTTATTTCATCCAACTTCAGTATTCAATTCTATGCATTCGTAAAACTTGTTAAGCAAAACATGCCAATAATATATCGTGTAATAATCTTTGAAACCATCTTTTCTACACTTGAATGTAATTTTGTTGATGTAGAAAAACAACTGTAGCTGTTATGAGTGTGCAGACATTACGTCTGTTATAAGTTCACCAGTCAACATTAATCTATGCATCTGTCCTTTAAATTTATGCATTCATCAAATCACAAAGTATTTTTATTATGGAATGACTTAATATATGATATATTTATTGAAGAATTTTTACTATATTTCTTTGAACTTTTCTGTACCTATTGCTGATTGAAACATCATATCCATACTGTTGGTAAGAATGCTTCAAAGCATGACCTAAAACATTGTCCCGAATGGGGGGTGATGGAATTGACCATCGAGTTGGGACAATGTGGTCGATACAATACTTTCTGGTCATGCTTCAAAGCACTGGTATGGACAATATGAGTAGTATTGAACTGTTCGTACCATCACTCCAAAGTAGTTAGAAATCTATATCTGTATTCTAAAGCATTCGAAAATTTTCCAAATGACAATAAGAGCACAACGAGAAATTTCAACATTTGCCATAATTTGTGTGAATTGTATACTTAAACTTGTTGACTCTTTACTTGTTTTGGGGCCAAAAAATGTGGATTATGATATATATACTGTCAACTGAAATTGTAAAAATATTTCTCAGTTAAACTGCACTCAGGTTGGGACAAGTTTGTTTAATCTATACTGTCATGTCATGCTTAAAACCACTTGTACTGTCAGTACGAGCTGTATGAATATCATTTTTCTCTTATTCAGGTTATGTAAATTTCGGAACTGTTCATACTGTCAGTATAAGTGCTTTGAAGCATGAACTCAGAGTTACAGTTTTGAGTGGTATTAGCACTGAGAAATTGTCCCGACTCACTGAAAACTGACCAACGGGAATTGTAGAAAACATTGAAATATTCATCAGATTCCACTTAATTTATTTTTCTTTATCAAAAAGAAAAGATTTGTATATTTTAAGATGATATTGCAGATGCAACCTGTCACTCAAGAAACCTCAAAAATTTAGCTTTCACAAATTCTGAAATGTGTGATCTGACTGTCAGTATACATTTCTTGAAATGAAACAGATATAATAGGAACTGTTTGTAGTTTCATTTGAACAAGTGGGGGGAGTGGAGGGGGTGGAAGGGGTGTATAGGTGAAAGGTTCAAACACTGCACAACACAAATGCATTAAAATGCTTTTTGTAAATAAAGTTCGTATCATCAATTTCAATTCATTTTTGTTTATTATTTTCGTTACTTTTTCTCTCTCATCGGTCGTCTTTCTTTTCATTTTTTCTAGTAAATCATTCATTCTGTCAACATTGTAAATTACAAAAGATAAACAAATACTGGGCATTCACCTCCACAATGACCTCAAAAGGTTTGACACAAAAGGCAAACTCCAGACACGATCCAATAAGTAGCAAATAGCAGTGTTTTACTGTTCCTTTGGCTAGACTATGATGTATGATCCCTTGATATATGCTATGACTCTCAAGTTAGTAATGCCCCTCTGTTAGCTCCAGATGCATATCCAGTCAAGAGTAAAAGATAAACCTCCCTGCCCACCCACCCACTCCCCCTCTCTCCCTCATACACCAAACATAAACTTAGGTTGTCATGAGAGGCATCAGCTTGTGCGTGTTTTGTAATCCAATCCATTTATATCATTTACAGCTTTAAGGGTGCCTTTGTGATATCACTACAGAAAATTAAAAATATATGTGAAATCACCGACACTTAAACTATGTCGTGTTTCTCGGACTGGAACTGAATTCTGAATAAAACAGAAGCACCGTTATAAGACCAAAGGATTGGAATGACAGAAATGTGGTTAATACACTGGGCATGGATATGGTTACACAGTAGCGGGTTAATATGGCAGTGGATATGCCACAGAGAGAAAACAACGATCGACAAAAAAGTAATAATAATAACACCAGCTAACGCCAAATTTCTAATCAACCAGTCAACTTAAAAACCTGATGTGTTATTGCACCTTTCAAAGTGAAAGAAAAAATAAAAATTTTAAAGGACAAAATATATGAGATATCGTACAAAATGTGAAAGCGGGGATGATGGACTCACCGACAAAATGCATAACAAGGACGTATAAAGACAAGTCTTTACAGCAAGGCACTGTTTCAACCGAAAGAAAAGCAAAAGAAAAAACTAAAATAATAATCATAATAATGATTAGTACCTTTTTTCATACAAAGTAATGCATGAGTGAATTACAATTATGCCATAACCCAGAATTAAAATTGAAAGATAGAAATTTTACTCAAAACCAAAAAAGGTCTGTTACATCACAGTTTAAACGCTGTCAATGTATTTTGTTTTTTTTTGGCATTGTTTTTTGAAAGATATAACACAACTTGGGGGGAAATATCTTTTCCTTTTCAACACACATATAAGAGAAAACTGTCACAAATTAGTTAAACAACATGAAATGCTACCACAAAATGTTTTGCAATTAAGCAGTAATTATGCAAGAATTTGGTACGCATTCTAGAATATTTCCCCAGAATAAAGCTACCACTTAATACCAATTTTCACTGTGGAATGTCAACCAAAGCTTTATATATCCCTACATACTTCAAAAGAATGGCAGCCATTTATCAAAATAATTTCTATATTCCTGTATCATAACAATACAACACTTACCACATAAATCCATATTAACATTAAACTTGTAAATTTATTTGGAAAAAAAAATTAATAGCACCATAAATTGAACAGATTTAGTTAAGGTTTTATTTATGGAAGGTTTAAAGGCTGTGTAAAGTTAAAAATCTTCAAGTCTACACAATTAATCTAACATTTTTTTATATTTTGGGTAAAAATATTGAATTGCTACAGATCATACTCACCAAATCCTGATAATGGACAAATTAATGTTCTCTTAGCACTTGAACATTAACAAAATTTTGCAATAAATATATTTTCTGTTTTCAAAATGTTCACATTACTGTTGCAGATTAATACAACCATAATTTTACAATATTTCGACGATGGAAGTCTCTGATAGATATGCAAGTAGATTTTCAATATTTTTTTTTATGACACTTCAACTGTCTCCATAGCAACTAAGATTTGGCTTGTCAGTTACAAAGATAGGTGCAAATTATTAAAAATCCATAGAACTCGACTGTGGAATAATTTAACTTTAATCTTTAAGATGCACACAAGACTTAAAACCTTAAACAACTCAAACCAGTTATTTTAAACAGAACTCAGAGTCAACCTTAAATAGAAAGGGAACCAGAACAGCAGTATATCATGAAAACAATCCTACAACCATATCCATTACCCATTTTCTAGCATAAATTATATAATCTATTTCTTCTTATAATTTATTCGTTTAACAAAATTAACTTAGCCCTTACTGCATAATAGGATTTTTTTTTGGAATTACTGTGAAATTTAGCACACCCAGACTTCAAAAGATTGTTTTTTTTTTTCTGCTTTATTATCACATTCATCTCATGCTTTTAAAGAGACCTCCCTGTGATAAATATGTATGGTAACAAAAGACTTGATGCTTTGTCAGCTGGTGGTCTTAAAAGTATGTCATTTTAACTTCACCTTTGACCTATGCCATTACATAATACTTCTAACAATTCCAATCTTTATGAACATATACCAATTAAATCATTAAAGGTACAATGTCCACAAAAAAAGAAAAAAAAAAGCTGCAGCCCTTGCATACCCATGTCGCAGCAAGGCTGACCCAACATCAAACAATAAAGATCATCTCTGCAGACAGACCAACAGTGAACACAAGACATTATTTCCTATGCAGCTTGGCTGCAGGGATGTTGCAACCCCTTCGGCGTCTGAACTTTGACATGTTTGCTCGCTGACTCATCCTCCGCTGACCTCTGACCCACTTTGCTGTACTTGACTGGGCATGACTTGTCCAAAGATACTGAGTTGACCTCGGGCATTCCATCTCCATGAATATGTATTAAATAAAGCAGTTTGCTGACTCTTCCTTTTCAAATGACCTTTGACCTACACGAATGCTGTCAACCTCTTAGCTTTGCTGTACTACTCTGCTGTTTTCTTATTGAACTGTCCACATTCCATCTTCGTGAATACGCATATATAGCAGATGTGTGCTTAATTCCCTTTATATTCAATCTTTCATGAATATGTATAAGCTAGTGACTTGTCTGAAGTATTATCTCTTGACCTTTGACCCATTCTGTACTTTTTTATGCTTTGAGTTGCTGGAGCCATTCAATGCTCCTATAGTCTCCGGAGAATGCCTACCGAGGATCTTGGAATCGGACTTTGACTCTTCCTTCAGTTCTGATGAGCCGTTAAAAATGATCCCAGCAGGATTGGCTACGTTACCAGTTGAGTAGGAGTCTATCTTTCTCTTGGCAGTTTTCATTGGTTGTTTCTGCTGGGTCAGATCTGTTAGAGAGCCGTTGGTCCGAGCTTGAATGACTGTTTTGTGTTTCGGCTTAACCTTGGTCTGGTGGCCAGAATTAGCCTGTAAAAAATTTGGGTATAAATGTATGAGATATCAAAACAAAGCAATGGCTCATCTTAATTCTATGGAAATATTAATAACAATTAAATTGCTCAGTGCAGACAACTAGAGTCTTAGCCTCTCTTCAGTTTCAGTATTCTCTTCAGTTTTAGTACTTTTTACTTGAATATACCAAAAAATAGTACCACAGGAGAGTGGAGGAGGACTAAAGAAACCCATCTCCCAATAAAGCATCCCTTTTAACCTTCCCCCCATTCCCATGAAATATTATAAACAGATACAACCAAATATATTGTTGCATCACTTCTTGGAATTCTAATCTGATGTCTGATAACTTTAATACAAACGCAACAGTTGTATGAAGATATATATAAAAAAAAACCAAGAGTCCAACAAGCACTATGATTCCTTGCTTAGTGGAATATTTAAGTGTTGTATATCATCACCCAATATCATAATATTTATGCACACATGTACCAGCTATTAACTTACAACTGTATGCTAAGTTTATATATAATCTGATTTAAGGTTGTGGAGTAATTGCAATTTTAAAATTGTAATATTTGTTTAAACTTGGGCCGGAAAATGGGCCGGAGAAAATTCTGGGCGTAAATAGCCCTATAATTATTTGGCTCAGACAAAGTGGCTCAAAAATGTATTTGCCCACAAAACTTGAACCCTCCAAAAGTGTGGGCCCCACAAATTTGGGTCCAAAGAATGTGTCACAGAAAGCATTTGAGATGGAAATAAAATTTGGGCCCACCTGGCCCACAAGCTATTAACCAGCAACTGTACACTAAGTTTGGCTACAATACGAATTAAGACAGTTATTGCAATGTAAAGATTCTTACGTTTGACCCGATAACCTCATTAATATTCACAAGGTCCACATAAAACACGATAGGGCACACTTTTTCACTATAATACATCTACACAGCAAGTATGACAAATATCCATCACTCCGTTGTTGAGTTATCGCAGACCCAAGGAAGTGTCACAGACACACACACACACACATACCAACCTGACCGTATAGGTTCCATTGCTTCCAGCAAGGAACCAAAAATGAATATGCATGAGTGATTAAAATACAACTATCAAGAATTCTTTAATAAATTCTAGGGATTCTGTAAATTTCTGACTGGGTACACCTTTTTAATATAACTTATCTCCAGTGAGTAAAACGATACGAGCATTTCTTCGCTCACCACCATCTTAAAGGGAAATTGATTAACTCGGACAGAGTTGAAAGTAAACTCACTTTCATCGCCTCCCTGAGGGGTGTGGTTGGTCCTATAATGAGCAGATCATCAAGACTACCTGAGAAACAGAAAGTAAATAAAAGTATATCAATTTAATTATTCATCAGAGTAATTATTTGAAGAAACAAAGATACAGAAACGGAACCGATTTCTTCTATATATGTGGAATTACCTAGATGCAAAACTTCTTCATGAAACGGCAACATCCTCATACCAAGTTTTAGAGAATTAAATGAGTTTTCTTGAAGTCTGATGGCTTGCATGTACTGTGCGTAATTTCCTGTGAGGAGTTTTTAGTTACACATTACAGATTTCTATGTACTCGTGGCAAACTTACAACCAGTTTCTTATTTGGTTCTGTGATTTTGCTTATTGCAGGCATGATGTGCGAGCTTGCCTTTTGAGTGTGAGATTTTGCATATATAAGGCGCAATGTATCTCTCACTTTGTCATGTACTACAAGCTTTCAAGTTGATGACCTCTCTTGACCTTTCCCATACACAAGAAACACAAGGGGTTATTATCCTAATAAGAAAGAGGAGTCTGAATGCCCAGTACCAAGCTCTACCTTATAGTATTATCAAACTTATCCTGTTTCCTTGCCGCACTTCACACCCATACATACACAAGCAGATGCACTGGATAAAAAAAAACAGCAAAATTAAAGTTAGGTTTTGGCATATTTGCCCTTCTCAAACCTTACCACTGGGTCTTAGAGTTCCTCCTCTACGTAAGGAACCCCTAGGGCTATGCTGAGACGGGTTGGATGCACACATGGTATTTCTACGCTGCGGTGCGTCAAGGTGGTGTTCGTACATGGCGCGGGCCAATCGGAGCTGGTTCCTCTCGCGGCGGACGCAAATCATGAACAGGGAACAGAAGAAGAGCACTTCGCAGATCATCAGGAAGAGATGGCGTTCGATAACCTAAGCAAGATATAAAAGAGAGCAAAATGTCAACCAAATGACAGCCATAAAATAATAAGTATCGGAAAATCAAAGAAAATGAAGGTTTTGACACCGACTGAAATTATTTGTTTATCATTAAGACTAGTAGCCCTTTGATACTGAGGCTAACTACCAGCTAATTGCTTTGTACTAAAGAAAACAATTTGAGCCGCTGGTAAACTTTCATGACCATAGTCTTTAAAGCACCACAGCCTTACAACTGACTCTATCACAATTAACGACTGATTTAATAGCGCCTACTGAAGGACTGTCGTCTGTTAACAATCGCTGTTCGAGTAGGTCAACTGCAAGAGTAGGTCAAATGCAAAAGTAGTCCCCTTTCATTGCAAACATTTCTCCAAGATGAGCAGTCAGGGTGCCTACTGCCAACAGCCAGTCAGGAAAATGCTAAGAGTCAAGTTTCACCGACTTGAGCTGACAGGACCTAAAACTGGCAAAACGTTGATCGGTCCTGGACGTAATTAAGCAATATGCATACTGCCTGCATATCCATGATTCTCCATGGTGACCGTTGAACCGATTCTAGTCGCATTCGGATGTGTGCCTTCCCGCTTCACATATAAATAATTTTGGAAATGACTTCAGTGAATCTGGTGAGACACTGACTACGATTACTAAAACCAGCTACCGGATGTTTCCTTGAATTTTATGGATCAGGAATTTTACCTCTTGAAGAATGTCCTCAATCTTGATAGATATTGAAGAGACGATGCCGGTGAGCTCCTCGACTTGTCCGTCAATCCTGCTGATGTCTGCTGTGTTCGTTGTATGCTGTAAGAACAGAGCATTAAAACTGACTTTTTATCAAATGATTGAGGCACAGAGCCACAACATAAAAAGCTGCATCCGCTGCAAAATCCTGCTGCAGCCAAGCTGAATAGATGTCATAGCGACGGAGATGATATCTCTAACACATACAGTAATCTGACTAATACTGCCGAAAAATTGAACAAGATCGATGCAAAAATAAGGTGCTGTTTTTCCAAAGTCTGTTACAGGTACAAACATCTCTATTTTTGTTTTGGTTTTGCAATATAGCCTGTTAATATTATTGTTTTTTGGGCTGGGGTGTGTGTAGGGAGCAGGGAGGGGGTTGAGGGGGAAGAGGGGGTTGAGGTAGGGTTTACTGACCTTTTCTTGTGATTTTACTACTTTCTCAGTCAGAGTAGTGACTGTCTTATTAAAAGACTTCTGCATTTCTTCCATCTGTTTTTTGTAGCTATAATGAAGAAAGAGAGGAAGAAATTAAATAAGGGGATTATCAAACTTGACTCTTGGCTGTCTCTAAACAGCTGCAGATGTCTCATAATGGCCAGATTGCTTTACAAATTCCTTGACAGACACCTCATCAAATGTTATATAAAACAGCAACACAGCAACAAGCAGAACTTTTAGACACCATTACATTCAACAAAATTGCTGTTACTTGACCCCCCTCCCCCCAAGTTTACATCGCAATTTTCCAAGCTTCAATTCTGTGTGGTGTATATTACTTACACCTTCACGACGAGCTATGTACTGGTTGGAATCCTTGGACAGGTTATACTTTGTTACACACAGTAAGGACTTACTCACTTCATGCACAAACAGACCAAGCATGAAGACATCTGTCCAAAGTATTGAATAAAAACAAATTATAAAAAAAAAAATCTCTTGCAAGTAAATCCAGGAACCAGAAAGCCAGAAGGGTTTGTGATTCCTAGCCACAGTTTCTATGAGAACCTTTCCCAGTAGACTGCAAAAAAATATGTATACAAAGTTTTGACTATCTTTACCAGGAAGATATTTGCACTCATGTGGACCTACCTGGCTACCTATGAAGGTCACTCTATAGCCTTAATTTCTGAGTTTGTATATCAAATGCTCAAGGATTTTACAATTTGGCCTCTATTGACCTCAAATGACCACTGACCCCTACACAAAAAGCAATCATTTTCTAGGTGCTCACTGCTAACTGATAAATCTTTCCGCATAACTGAAGAGATGCATTTAATGAATTGTAGTAAATTCAATGTACTCTTGAAAGAAAAAAAAGAGAGAGAGAGAGAGAGAGAGAGAGAGAAAAAAAACAAGAAGAAACTTGATGAACTTACCTCTTACTGAGCTCTTCAAGGTACTTGCTGCTCAGAGACAAGTTCAGCTCCAGAGACTTGATGCGATTATTGAGCCTCATGAACACCGAGTCCTTCTGTGCACCGTAGTTTGATATCCCCACGTGGGCGCCCCCACCGTTACCGTGGCTCGGCTCCGCCGCTTTCTGCGGTTGGCTAGATTCGGTCGCTTTGGCGGTCGCCGTATCGGTTTTTGCTCCGTTTTCGTCCACTTTGATGACCTCCGTCCCTGTAGTAGTAGTGGGGGCTGAATCTCCTTTGGCCCCGGGATCCGTGACTTTACCTTCTTGTTTCGCGTTTCCTTCTGAGGACGGAGTCTCGACGACCTTTGGCACTTTGTCTGTCTTCTTTGCATTCTCCTCTAACTTCTCCGGGACTTCTGCCTCATCTTCCTTCTCCTCCGACGTCACTGACGCACGGAGAAAATCAGATGAGGCGGTTTCTGCTGGAGGCGATTCTGACCCTTGACCTGGAGTTCCTACCGACGACGACGATGACGCTGGGACTGTCGTCGGGGTCGTCGCAGAGGCAGGGAGGTTTTTATCTGTAGCCTCCATGCTCGAGCTGGTGCCGACAACAGAGGGCAACTGAGCCGATGGAGGACTAACTTCAGCATCCATTTCTTCACTTCCTTTAAATGAAGGTGTAGGAGCTATTGTTCTCTGTACATTGTGCTCCTGTGCACTGTTCTTGAGCTGAGCTTGTGAAATTGTTTCAGCTGCAGATACCGGTGTGCTGAAGACCGGGGCAGGTGGTACGGTGTTAGCTGGCGTGGGACTGGAACTCACCGTCAAATCTGTCTCGGACATGGACGGGAGCAGCAAGTTTGAGGAAAACACGACCGGCCTGCCCCGTTCAAGGTTGGAAATAATCAAATGTCCAGTGGACGGAATAGTCTCTAGTGGAATGACCTCTAAAAGAGGAACTTTGGCGACTCCTCCGGTTGGAGTTTCTCCCTTGGCGTTGCCGACGGAGACGTCCCTGGTTGACGAGCCCGTGAGGTAACAGTTACTTATACTACAGCAGAGGTGTAGTGTGGTTTGTGCTAGCACCAGCAGACAACAATTTGGGAAGATTCTCCAGTAGTCCTGCACCTCGCAAACAGCAGCTGCGCAAACACGAAGGAAGTCCTCAGATTCCAAATCGTCGCAGGGATTAGAACAGACTGGAGCACCGGAATCGAGGTCGGCTTGCTCGACATCTGGCATGGATGTAGTCCTATGGATGAAATCAAAGTGAGATGACCTTTATTAGAGTACTGGGGTTTGATTTTTTATCGGAGTGCCTTAATCTCTCGAGTCTTTCCCCGTACAACTACAAAGTGCTACGAATTTTGGGCATTTTCTTTTAAATTTATCTACTATTTTGCAATTATACATCTGTGAACATAGCAACCATACACAAAGTCTTTCACAAACTAGTCATCATTTGATACTAATGTGAACAGCATACACAGTACTTCACAATTCAGTTATATCACTACATGCTTACATCAGCACTTTACACAGAACATCACAATTCAGTCACATCACTATATACTAATGTCAGCACATAGCTCATAGTATTTCACACTTCAGTAATACCACTACATAGTTATGTCAGTTCTTTACACATAATATCACAATTCAGTCACATCACTATATACTAATGTCAGCACATAGCACACAGTATTTCACACTTCAGTAATACCACTACATAGTTATGTCAGTTCTTTACACATAATATCACAATTCAGTCACATCACTATATACCAATGTCATCACATAGCACACAGAACATCACAATTCAGTCATACCACTCCATACTTATTTCAGCGCTTAGCACATGATATTTCACAATTCAGTCATACCACTATAACACTCTTCTTTCTTTTGTGGACATGAAATAATCTGTTCAATCTGTTCAAAATTTGCATGCAAAATTGAAACTCTTGTACAACACTGAATTTGTTTGAAAACTACTAACAGGTCACCATTCCAGCATTCCGTTGCTGGTGTTGGAGCCACCTCGTCAGGAACAACTCTTTCGCAATCCTCTCCTGCCAAAACAGAGAAAAAAAAGCATTTGATAAAACCTTGAAAGCAGCTGGTTTAGTTTACAATGTTACAATTCTGTCCAGCAAAACCTTTGATACTTACCCATTTATTGCATCTTGCTTCTATGTAACATATGGTATGTATACTAATACCTCTCAAACAAGCCTACCACACTTTCCGGTCAGTCAGTTAGAGCCTAGCCTAATTTGCATACATACGGAAGTTTATAAATTTCCCATGCAATAATATGGCTATAAATTATAAACTGACTGCCCAGTTTGACTGAAAAGACATATTTTGTGACGTTCGTATCGAAGATTGTAATAGCGGTTTGAATGAATTTGGAATTACGAAGTGTAATGAGCTTCTGTAAATTGACTTACTGTATGTCAAATACGTTTATGTAATAAAGGTATGGTAAATTTTGGTGTGTAAATATCAAAATACTATATACAAAGCTCTTGTTTATGAACTAATTCACATTAAAGTGTGCAATAGGTAAAGCTAGGTTTTTAAATGTTAGCCTAACATGACAAAAAATTATGTTACCTTGGCAGTCCTGATCCTTCTTTTCACCTGTGAATGCTTTTGCAGCATTCTTCACAAAACTGATGACTGCATCCTTAGCATGGTCCAGGATTCCATTCTCCTTCAAATCAGCTGCCAGAGGGGTGGGATTAGGCGGCAGTACTGCTGGAAGCATGCCAAAAAAATATATATATATTATAAATATCACTTTTCACCTCAAAATGATACAAAACTTGCAACACTCATTATGTACTCTAACAGTACTCATTATATATGCCAATCACAGTGTCTTTACCCTCAAGTGGTGTTAAGTTATGTATGTAATTCAATGGTTCTTAGGTTAAACCAAAAGATTCATTTTCTATACGAAATCATTGAGATGTACTCTGATGTAATCCATTGGTATTTATCCTGTACTCAAATGGCATATAAGTACTCTGACAGTGTACATGACATTATTATGCATTCACAGACATGTACTCCACCATTAACTTGTGTACTCCAATAATAATAATAATAATAATAAATGAGACTTATATAGCGCCAAATCAGTAAACAAAAGTCACTGCTCAAGGCGCTTTACAAAGAAAGTAAATTAATTTACAAAAGAACAAGTGAAAAATGGGTCTTAAGTAGACTTTTGAAAGTAGAAAGTTTATAGCATGTTCGAATGTGATCTGGTAACTTGTTCCAGAGATAAGACCCACAGTATTCGAAGCTTCTGTAACCATAGGTCTTCAAGCGTGGCTTAGGAACAGTTAAATACAGTTTGTTGGAGGAATGAAGTGTGCGAGTTGGAATATATGGCAAGAGAAGTTGTGACAGGTATACAGGCCGATGATATGTACTGTGTTCCATTAGTACCAAGTAGGTACACCCATGCTCTAGATGTAATCATGTACTCTGACAAAGCCACTCTACAACATATTCCAATCATACTCACATACTACAGTGGTACATATGTACTCTATTGTATATCAGAGGGTTTATTCTAAATGGAATTATTCATGTACTCCAATGTAGTACTCATAAT
>KN889973.1:4888-17005 GCA_000934455.1 Apostichopus parvimensis
AAATAGTAAGGCCTGCACTGAGTTTGCCTTAAAGGAGTATTCCACATATTTATTATATTTTAATGAGCTGAATATCTTGAAAAACTGGAATACTGTAGCTTTAGCAAACATTACCTAATGTTTTGTTGTTGTTGTTGTTGAAGCAGTATGATGCATCGAGACTAAAATTATGCCTTGAGTCACCCTTTGAAGTATAATATAATAAAATCTGAGATATGCCTCTGTTTCTTTTGTGTTTAAATCCACCAGTATTATATCAACAAGAACCATGTCACACTCGTTTGTAACTATCTCAACTCTCTCAGATTTATCTCCTTCATTGTAGAAGGTGTCCGAAGCTCTTTGGATGATGCATAATTTGTATAATGGCACCTAGGCCATTAAGAAAAGCGTAGACGCCAAGTGCATTTTTGATGGTAGCTCTTCTTTACTTTCCATCCTTTCAGACGAAACCAGACACTTTCGGTCGAAGTTGACACCAAACTATTTTTTTTTACATTAAATTTTATTTAATAGCAGTATTAAGAAATATTTAGCAGAATTATTGTTTTTTTTATATTTTTTATTATTATTATTTATTTTTATTATTAGCAGAATTATATATATTTTTTTAGCAGAATTAAATAGCAGAAATATTTTACAGAATTAAGGAATGCTTTTACATGGCCAATTTAAAGTGAACTGCATTTGTCTTACTCTATAGAGAGTGAATTAAAGAGGGCGCAAGAGAGAAGAGCCGTCTCAAACCTTAGCAGAGAAGAGCTCGAAGATAGGTATCTACGGCAACAAGAAGAAAATCTGATACTGAAGAAGCATGCCAGGAAACAGGAGGAAAAGATTAAAAAGTAGGAAAAAAAATATAGAGAAATTACATGAATTGACTTAAATATTAAATTGAAGGAAACTATGCAAACAATATATAAAGATATTGTTTAAGCCTATCAGCTAGATTAATTTAAATGGTAGTCTCGTAAAGTGATACTCTTTTTTGTTAACTGCTCTTGTGTACACATTTTCAATGAGAGTTACATTTAATTTTTGTGGTGTACAGTATGTTTATCTCCATTTGTTTGAAATGAGGAATTATATAATTGAGAAGGCAACAGGTAATAAATTGGATCTTGTCGCTGGTAAAGGAAGATATTAGAAGTGAGCAGAGGTTTAAAATTAGTTTACCTTTAGTTTTGCTTACTCAAGGAAGGTAGGTGCTTCAAATTTTGGTATCATCGGTCAATCTCAGTTCAAACCAGTGCCTAAACTAGAGGTTAACTTGAAAGTAGACTGTTATCCTAGATTGAGTAAATTGAAACAAATCGTCTTTGGCGATCGTCTCTGAAAACGTAGAAGTGGTTGAAAAACTTACACCAGTTATGTCTACACTAAAAGATGACATGATATGATACAGCTGGGTAATTTAATCATGTCTGGCCCATTTAGGGAGATATGTAGACCTTAATACTGTGTTTCTCTATAATATCTCAATTAGCTCCTTTTTACTCTCTTAAAACAAATGATGTGAGTAGTTTTGTTTTTAAATGTCAGCAAATCTACAGTCGACCAGACTCAGAATGGCACCAAATATTTCAAATTTAGTTTGCTTTTGCCAGGCTCAATCAAGATACACTTTAACAGACCGAATATAAAAACGAACAGTTGTTAGTTTGGTGGCATTTTGATGCCCTTGTATCGCATATCATAAAGTAGTTATAATGGAAGGTGATATCAGAGTTTGGATTACTGAGTATTGCTTCTACTTACAGGATGGCCACTAAGTTGCTCCGTTTGGTAAGTGATCGGAAGAAACAGGTCAAAGAGGAAAATTCAAGTCCTGGAAAGGGAAGGGGCAGGGACCTTGAGATGGAAGAAACATTAGAGGAACTTCAGGATAAAGTCAGGGAATTGGAAAGACACAATGACATGTTAAAAAATAAGGTAAGATGTGTCCAAGACAGTACCAGATAGAGAGAGGGAGAAGTAAAAGGTGGGGAGGGGGTCGTGGGGGGGGGACAAGGGTGGAGAGCAGTTGGCTTGGAATGTAATCTACTGTTTAGTTGTCTTGGGTCCTTTCGAAATGAATTCTATACTCTAAGTTTGAGGAAATCTATTTTCAAAGGGATTGCAAGGGTAAGAAGGGAAAGTATGCCATCAAGATTTCATTAGTAAAGGTCTGTTTCATTTTATATTTGATTCGAGATACAAGGGATATAGCTAAGCTTGGAATATTAATAGGTTTTTACAAATACTAGACTGTGTAAAAATTGTGTGATTTTTTTAAGTAAACCTTTTAGACTTTAAGGTTAATAAATTAAGAAGGAGGACTGTTGAGAGTGACTTGATTCCTGATTTACTTTATAATGGAGATGAAAAGGAATTCATCTGTCTTACCCGGTGAAATGTTTGATCTTAAATTCTGCCAAAGGATAGACCAGGGCCTACTGTATTGTGTCAAGCATCTTCTTCACCACCAGAACTGTTATTGCTATGCTACCATTATCAGGTAGTTTGGTGGGAATTATGCATAGCTTAAGAACCTATATTTTAAATGCACTGTGCCAATTTGTTGTTTTTTTGCACAATGTTTTAGAGGCAATTTGTCTGCCAGAGGTTTATTTTCATAGCGAATGTTGACCCTACCATCTCAGCATTGGTTAATAGCCCCCTCGTTGAAGCTGACACTATACATTTATTTTCTTGGTACAATGTCTGGTTTCTGGTTACACCATTGTAGCATCGCTAGCAGAGTTTGTCGGTTTACCCAGAACCATATTATCATTTCATGTGCCGTCTGGTTTATGCCCACACCTTACTGACAATGTTTCATAATCTATTGGTTTATATACTTACACCAAATAAGTTTCAGTTCAGAGTCGTTTGGTTCATGGTGACACTATGGTAGAATTGTTTCGTGAAGTCACTTGGTCTATGCTGACACTATGTTGACATTGTTTCATGGAGTCGTTTGGTTAATGCTGATACCACGGTAGCATTGTTTGATAGATTCATTCGGTGTATGTGGACACTATGGTTACATTGTTTCATAGATTCTGTTAGTGTATAACGTTATCCTGACATTGTCTGATTTCTTGTATTTTTTTCAGTTAAGTGTTGCTAAGCAGCAACTGAGTATGTCAGGCAAGAGAACTACTCCTTACAACCATGTGCCATCCAGAATCGACACGGTGAGAAATACTTTGCGAGAAGAAAGTGGAAGAATTGATTAATGCTATGATGGAACTAGCAAGAAACTTGTTGAAACTGTACCTCCTTTTCTTTACCTAAATGATAAATTATTTCTAATTCTTGAAGTTATGAGTAAACAATTAGAAAATGGCTGATATCCTCGGGCAGTATGAAGTTAGATAATGGTCAAGCAATCACTCATCGAAGGTTACGACCTGGAACAGATCTTTGTGGTTTTCCCTCCTGTCTCTATCTCACAGTATGTAAGTTGGGAAACGTAAGATGTATTTGCTCCTGTTTAGCTCGACCCTGAGCTACGACACTCAAAAGTGTAGTTAGAAATGTGGCACCACTTATTGCTATGAAAGTTAAGACCTGCCATGAATTGTTAAAGATGTGACATGCATTTTTGATGCTCTGTTATAGTATCCTGGAGATTGTAGGTAGAATATTCCAAATCTACAAAGGGATGTTTGTCTGCATTTTTTTTACAGTGTATCTCTAGATTAATGTTCTTGTGAATTGAATTTGGATGTTATAGTTTTCTTTCTTTTTTCTCTTTTTTAGTTCAAATTTGTCGTAAAAAGTAGGCTTTCAAGTACAAACCTTTTTCTGATTATCATCTTTCAGGGCATCATGAAACCAGCTCCACCAGAAAACTTCAAGAAAGGTCTTCGTGTTCAAGGAGAAAGATCCAGGTTTGTGACATTTTCAAAGTTTTATTTTCGTTAGCTTCATCTCTTGCATATGTACACCCGCACCAAACTATTACAGAACAGTTAACGGTCATTTGTGTTACTGTGACAAGATGTGATACAATTAAACACGTAAACCAGCTTCAGTACAGCTTAGTAGAGTGAAAGAGTTTAGACTGAGGAGAATAGAGTGATTGTGTAGCATTTCCTTAAAAATGTTGAGTGTTAGTTTACTCTGTCTAAACATGTCATTTTTAGGTCATCCACTCCGAGAGTCTTTCGTAACGATGTCTTGCCGAGGTACGGTCATAGCTTGTTGGAGGAAGCCAGAGCAGAAAACCAAAGACTGTGAGTACCAATCAGTGAGCTCGTAGCGAGGAATTTGCCAAGGGAGGAGCGAACCTGTAGGCAAATTATCAGAGCCGTAGATTCGGCATTGGAAACTATCTAAGCATAGCCCCACCATGAGTTGGCGCGAAGCGTACATATAAATTTTGGCCAAAAATGCCTCCCAGATCGCTGGAAATGGCACTTCCCAGGCCTTGCAAGTTGCATCTAAGCATTTTTTATTTGAAATTACTAGCGATATCATAAAAACGTACAAAAATATGCTCATGGGGGGGCGGTCGTCCCCTTCCCCCCCCCTTGGCTATGCGCCTGTCAATCAGTGAGTGGAAGTCATTCTTCTACCAGAATAAAATTTCTGGGTTTATATTGATGCGATGGAAGTTCACATCATTGAAAAATTTTATTTGATGAATTACTTGTTCTTTGTTGGTGTCAGAGTAACTGGCAATTATGAAATTATGAAACTGGCTAATTAAATTGAACTGCCAAATTAACTGACAAATTAAACTGGCTAAATATGATATTGACAAAGGGTCTTATGGCAGACATATTGTGTGCCTTACATGAAGCCTGTCATATTTAGTTTCTTAAATTGATTAAATTACAGTTTACATCGCTCATAACTGAGCTTGTTTTGGGACGAGGGAGAGAGAAGGATTGGGTTCTTATTCTTAAGGAACATAGGACCACAGGCTTCACTTACTACTTAATTTCAGTAGAAAATAAGGAAGGACATCATAGAAAATAAAGAAGGACATTTTTTTTTCTGCATTTTCTTTTGCATTTATCACATCCCCCCACCCACCACCTTTCATGTTGTAATATACAAAACAAATAAACAATGAACATAACAGGAGGCCATAAGAATCATTCCATTTCAGAGCTGATTAATGGAAACACTATAAGCTATCAATGATGTGACCGTTTTACCCATTTCTTTGGCAATTTTGAGAAAGGGTTTAACTCTCCGTTTCCACAGGGAGGATGATATCGTTGATCTGCAGGACCAGATCATGATTTTAGAACAAGACAAAGAACATTTGCAAGGAGAGGTAAGATTAACCATCGTGAAGGATCTAAATAATTGTACTGTAAAATATATATCTGATCTTGGTTTGTGTGTATGTTCTGGGATGCTCACTAGCATGATTTATTATTTTGAAACTGGATGAACCAATCTTTCTCATATTCATGAAACTCATAGTGTGTAGATTGGCATGTGCCTTTTCTCCCCCCCCCCCAGCCCTGTGGGTACTAGTATGGGACAAAAGTGCGCTGGTAGCTTGCTATGTACAAGTGATTTTATTCTGTGAAAAGCATTCAAGTGTTGTATGTTTCATATGTAAGGATTGGCATCTGTTGATGAACAGACAGGCACTCTCTCTACATTAGGCCTAGCTATGTCTGTGCTCTACTCTTGGTTTATTTCAAGCTTGATCTGTTGTTAATGCAGTTAACAACAGTGTTAATGTCATCCTCCTCTGACTTGACTTTATAAGAGTTCCAGGAAATCACTGATCAGTCATTCAAATGTGAAGTTTTTGTAGGATGTGAACAGGAGTCTGGGCTAGCAAACTTGCCATGTTAAAAGCATGTTCAGGTCTTCAGGTTTGGCAATGGTCTATTGGTAACATAACCATAGACTGGTGTTATATAAAGGCCTACATTTACTATTCATAGACTCCAGTGTGTTTACTATTGGCATCTATTACAGGTGTTCTAAGGAACATTGGTGTGTATGGTAGGCATCAAGTACGCTAGATGTTATTATTGTATCCATTAACATACTCGTACATAGTATTCTTTGTGGCTAGTGTAAGTAATTGCCAGGTGGAATATTTGAGAGTACAGAATGTGTAAGAAAGGACACAGTTGCTGGTTGCAGCTACAATCTTCTTGGCTTAAATTCAAGGGAATACATGATTATAAAAGAATTTAAAACCTCTTACATAGTAACATTGATTTGATATTAAACTGTTTTGTATCGTTATTTCTCACTTATAAATTTATCTTTCATCGGTAGATTCATGTCAAACAATTAGAACATGAGGAGACTTTGATCAAATTGAAGGAACAAATGACAGCAGGTCAAAGGTCAGTGGCATACTAGATGCATCCTTAGTGCTGTATGTTAGATTCATCTTGCATTAGTATCATTTGCTGCTATTATTAGCTGGCATTGCTCATCTTATTTTGCCAATTCCTGGCATCTTACGGTTACTTTATTCATCTATATGTTTCTTTTGAAGGAATCCAGAGATTCCATGGGTATATTAGTTTATTTATTTTTTGTAAGACTCTGTGGTACTGTACATGCAGGGATGGAATCATAAGAGGGACAAAGCCTTTGTATTAGTGGTTACATATATGACAATGTCAATACCACATGCAGATCACTTAGGTATGGAGGTGGGAGGTGGGAGGGGGAGGGGGAGGGGTGGATTGCAATGGGTGTTGTGACTGTCTCCCTACCCATTATTATCAACCTTCAGCAACTTGCATTTTAGCCCATTTATCCAATTGTCCAAACCATCTTTTTAGTAAGTATTGCTCATGATGGCTTTGAGTTTTCCTTGTCACTCGATGAAATATAAACTGCCATTGTTCAATGTTTATTTGCAAGATGGTTTGTTCGACGTGCGTCTGGAATTCCGAACACAAAAACAAATATATCTTCATCGTCGTACAGAATAAAATTTCAGTTCGTGAAGAATGGCTCAGAAGGATTAATTTATCCCTAAAGGACAGTAGAATAGTGTAGTAGAGCTTCCTGTGATAATTAATTAATTATTTATTATACTTTACCATTCGTCACCAAAGCTCTCTCAAATACTCTACTCATATAGGTCTTCCATATAATAGTCTGAGGCTTCTTTCTTTCATACTTACATGTCTCTCCAAACTTCAAAAGTTAAAAACAAAAAGGAATGAATTGACATTAATGAAAAACCAAGTGGGTTGTGGGGGGAGGGTGTGTTATGCATGTATCATGTGTAGTTTATATATTCTCCTAATAATCTAGTGCATAGTATTATACTATTATAGTATCTTATACATTTGTCAATCCATCATTGCTAATGCTCTGTTTATGTGTTGGAGCCTATCCATGCAGCCTATCATGCAATCGCATAGTCAAATAATTCTCTATGTAAATGCATACACAATGTTTCTCATTCTATGGCTGTTCATGTTTTCTTTTATATTTCTCTACTTTTCACATTCTTGTACTTCTCTTCTTTCTGATGGATGTTGTTGCAGGTATAGTGCAAAGTAAGTAAACTGCTTCTTATTTCTGCATCTCTCCTATCCTCTTTGCTTGCACATCTTCAAAAATGTTTCCTTTTTTTCTTACCTGCTGTTCTTCCAGATACACTCTAGATCTGGGTACTAACATCTTTACAGCAAAAGTTAATTTGTTTCCTACTGAGAAAACAGAAAGTACAAAAGTTGTCATTTTACAATATTCTTTTTATTTTTAATCCCGTTGAAAATTCACCATAAGTGAACAGATTCCATGGGAAGTATATATCACTGGGGGATATTTATTTTCCCACTGAGCAAAATACAATTCGCTCAACATTAGATGGAGCACATACTTAACCACTGTAAAGTTTATGGATATAATGTGGGCTAATAGTTGCTAGCTAAAACTATTCAACTTCTCACCCTGGTTAGGGGAGAAGAATCTGTATGCGTGTTTTGCGGTATTTTTCATAAATTTTGTTTTAATCGTCAACGATTTTGAATTTCTCCAATTTCATTCTTTGAACTGGAATATAAGACAAATCTTACTTTATGAAATTTATTTTACTGGTCATCACAGTTGATTGCATTTGAAACTGAACCCTCCTCCTTTCTTTGTTTTGTTGTTTGATTATTGATGAAGTGATGTATGCCCGCCGTTTTGTCTTTTTTGTCTAAAAGGTGCATATTAATCAAAGGTAAGTCGTTTGAATGAAGTGCCTTAATTCACTCACGCAGGGCGGCAGCGAGCGGCCGTGTCCGGCAGTTCTGAATGCCGCCCAGCACAATCAGTATTTTAAACCTTTCCCCCAGCACTTTTCTGATATTTAATTTAACAAATTTTACCATTACCTAAATATGGGTGAATACTCGTCACAGAAGTTAGCACCAGAATAGGAAAAAGGTTGCCATTTGCCATCTAAGCATACTTCATTTCCAAACATTTTCCAAAGGGGGAGGGGGAACCCCTTCACTGAGACCCCTCCCCAAGGATGTGGATCACACTATCGCACAAATCCGCCCGGCATTCAAATATTCCTGAGCACATCCCTGAAATGTATTAAACTTTGCAGTTATGCCTAAACTGTACATAAGATGAGAAAAGGATGTTATTAATTCAATCCAGAAATTATTATGGCATTGTTTGAAATTATTAAATGTTAGAAAAAAAGTGAAGTTCCACTCTCAAGAAATCAGGCCATTTTTAGAGCTATTAAAAGTCTTTTTAAACTGTTTTGACAATTTTTCTCTTTTTGAGATGCACTAGGGGAGAAATTTGTTTCTTTCAAAATGCAGGGGGTACCCCTTAATGTCCAAACATTCGTCTCTCACAGGGTAAGGTTAGTGCTAAAATATTCCATATATGTCCAAACGACAAAGCAACCAAATGTGTCTCAACACTTTTATAACACTAAATCAACTTTACCAAGTTCAACCATACGAAACGGACACAAACATTATTTGAATTGCCATAGCAACCCTATCTAAATGCTACAGAACTCTGGTTTAAAATGTTCATTGTCAAGGCAAGTGAAATTTTAAAGATGTCTCCTTCTATCTATGACTCATTTTGGAAAGCAATTTAAAAGAAAAAAGACAGAAAAGAAAGACCATATTTCCTTGCATTTTGCTCTAGTTTGTGGGATTCATCAACATCCTGAGCTCTGCTGTCTCTTTTGGATTATTTTCAAAGAATGTTCTGCAAGGACATTTTAAATCGGCTATCTTAAGACTTTTCCTCAAGGTACAAACATCAAAACAAGCTACATTATATTCACCACAGAGAACAAATTCTTACATTTTAAGATTAATTTGATTACTTTGAATTCAAGTATCAAGATAAAGTTTAGAACTAGTTTAGCCTCTACTAATGGTGTGCATTGTTTTTCAAAGCATGTTTTGAAATTGTTTCTGTTTCTGATTATTTGAAGTTTGTGTGTTTCATTACCTCTCATTTTTGAAGAAGTTTTGAAATTAACTTATTGATAAATACAGTAATTACATGGAGTACTAAGATATATGTATCCACAAACTGACAATTTTTGGATTAACATTATTGTTATTGTACAGTTTCTTTTTCTTATACATTTGTCATATCCTCAATACAAACTGTTCCATTTCTGATATGAGGAAACTTGTCATACAACACACCACCCCTTGTAACGATCTTTGAACTCCTTAAAATAAATATTTCCCTGTAGTAGTGACAATGAATATTACATGATTTTTATTTGAAATAATGCATGTGACGATAGAACAGTACTGTGAAAGATGTGGTTGTTTGTGGCTAAGTTTGTTCGTTCGCATGAATTACCACAGTCAAGAAAAGTACTTGTCTTATGGGTTGGTGTTTTAAGGGTAAGTGTTTTTAGGTGTTTAAGGTGTTTATGGGTAGGTGTTTTAAGGACAAGCATCCTTGTTCATGATCGCTAACCTGATATTTTTAAGTGATAACAAATTTGGAAATGTTCGTTTTCTCGGTCGGTGTCTCATAAATCTCAGTGTCAAAGAAAGACTTTATCCGAGTTGCGTCCATTTTATTTGATTCATCTTCGTAATTGGAATGTATTGTAACTTTTCAGGAGCAACATACAAGAAAATGTAGACATGATTCGGTTACAGAGAGAGTTGCAGGAGAAGACCGCAAAGATGACTGCACTCGAGGCTCGGTGTGCAGCGTTAGAAGAGGTCAGTTAATATATCAGTGAAGATTTATCTCTGTGTGTCACTATGGCCGGGATTTCTACCGACGAATAACCCACAGGGAAAGTACATCCAGCTAGCTCATAATGACGGCTTAAAGGCATTGAAGACTCGCCCCAAACCGCATGCGGCCATCTGAAAAAGTTAATTTTCTGTTGCTTGCAAGTGACGTTTTGTTTGTGTCGCTACAAAATGCAGACAGTAATGAAACGTGATACCTTAATTGTTATCTTTAGCTGGACCTGAGATGTCCATCGCTGTATCGTTTGTATACTGTGCTGTGAGTATTGACTGCAGCTGTATGTACTGACTGTACACTAACTAGTGTCTAATTACCGACGGTTGCAAGCTGTGTGTATTTTATGGGATCGATTGTGGTTTTTAACACTTCTGTTACACCTCATTCGAAACTAGATCAAATTACCGGCTTTAGACGTTTCTTTTTGCGCCCTTTAAACAAAATGAATAAGTTGCTTGTAGTGGACAAGCACACTTAAGAACAAGCTGAAAGGTTTTCATTCTGAGTATTGCAGCATCCATTAGGTTAGCTTGTTTGTATTAGCAGTGAATGATGATAAATTGTGTTTGAGTACTTATACCACTTTAACACATGATTAGAGCACTTGCGTTAGAGTACTTGAGTACTATGCAAGTACCAGGTACTTTTTGGAGTACTGCACCATGTATTAACTTACATATCATTATTTTGAGCAGACCCTTGAAGAGAAATTCTGTCCTTGATTTTGTCATTTACTTCATCCTACATCTTTGTGTTGACCTAATTTTCCAAGTTTAATTACTTTCATCAGAATCTGAATACAGTAAAAACAAGCCATGACGCAGTTTTAGCTGAAATGGAAGAGTTAAACAAACAGCTTCACGAGGAACAGGGTAAGGTGTTCTCTCTGACCGGGGAGCTGAAGCAATCAACCACCCTGCATAGAACCGTCCAAGAGGTAGGTCTATTCGTCAGAGCTTCGTTAATTCCAAATCCATTCAGCTGTTTGAAATTAAAGATGACCTTGCCAAAAGTGAAGTTGTGTTCATTCAGTTGATTCACAGATTCATCAAGTTTTGCTAATATTCGGGACTTCAATCTGCTTTGGTTGTGAGCCTGATACCCAGAGAGAAATAAAGTTGCCATATTGGCCATTAATCTGTGCGGGGGCCCTCGATTTGCTTTAGTGTTGTTTCAAGTTATAATAGTGTCCTTGAAGCAGGGTGTAGGTGTAGTGTCTGCAATTTTGCCATATTTTCCAACATCAAGTCATCAACCAATCAGACTAGAAAGATTCAATTGAATATTTTACAGCTAGACAAAAATGCCATGATCACAGATGTCCCTACTGTCATGTGATCCATCAGTCTCCAGTAGTGGAAGGGGAGGAGGTTGGGGAGGGGCATGCAGAAAATTCATCAAGTGTAGCCTTTCTATTGTTTCAGCTTAATGACAGGATACACGATTTGGAAAAGGAGAAAGAAATACTTCGAGAGGCAAATGAAAAACTTCTTAATAGGTAAGACTAAGAGTACCTAAGGGAAACTTTGTTGAATGTTGTTGAAATTCATCAATGTTTTATTGTATTTGGAGTATTAGTCTGTTGATTCTTTGTAGATCGATTTGCGTGTTTAGGTTTGCCAATGAGATAAGATAGGTAAGTTAGGCACAGGTTCAAAATTTGGTCAGAATCAGTAAGGTCCATGCAGGCTTGTAAAATTCTACCTCTATCATTGCAAAATGTTATAGCTTGTATCAAATTTGTGAGTGTAAAATACAGCATGTTATGTGTCTTGAAAGGTTTTGCAACCTTCCCCCTCTTTTTTTTTGTGGGGGTGTGGGGGGGGGGGAGTCTGGGGGAATACTACACTGTTTAGTTGCTATCAACATGCTGGTTGCCATAACCTCAATAGGTGATGAGAGAATAAATCCTAGAATCCCCCTTGCTAG
>KN889974.1:0-15194 GCA_000934455.1 Apostichopus parvimensis
GTGGCCAGAATGATGTAGAAAGATAGCTTCATCTAGCTGTTTGTGATCTGCAGGGAGATCAGTGGCCAGAATGATGTAGAAAGATAGCTTCATCTAGCTGTTTGTGATCTGCAGGGAGATCAGTGGCCAGAATGAGGTAGAAAGATAGCTTCATCTAGCTGTTTGTGACTTACAAGGAAAGCAGTGGCCAGAATGATGTAGAAGGATAGCTTCATATAGCTGTTTGTGACCTACAGGGAAAGCAGTGGCCAGAATGATGTAGAAATATAGCTTTATCTAGCTATTTGTAACCTACAGGTAGATCAGTGGCCAGAATGATGTAGAAAGATAGCTTCATCTAGCTGTTTGTTACAGGTAGATCAGTGGCCAGAATGATGTAGAAAGATAGCTTCATCTAGCTGTTTGTGACCTACAGGGAAATCAGTGGCCAGAATGATGTAGAAAGATAGCTTCATCTAGCTGTTTGTGATCTACAGGGTGATCAGTCTCAATTGCCTCCATGACTACACCCAGTAGTACGGTATTGAAAAATACCATCTAGCAAAATGGGTGGTTGCTGGGGTGGCTAGGTGGGAAGTTAGACGAGAAAGTACAAACAATTCTACTCTCCTATTCACTTGGCAAGAAAATAGAATAAAGCCTTAGTCAAATCAACAACTACTTTCTAACAAAGTAAGTGCTTAGAAAGCCATTCTGTACATTAGAATTTACTTAGCATGCTTGTGTTGTGATGATAGCTGCATTTTGCTTTGAATTTGATACAATCTATTGGTTTCATACTCAGCTGAGGGATAAGGTACCTGAAAACATCATCTACTACTTTGATTAACAAATCATACCATGAACAACTAAAATTATGAGCATTTATTCTGTAAGGTTCAATTGTTCATGTAGGAAAATAAAACAATTACATGAAATCCGTGGAACACGATGTTTTGCAGTGGACTGAATGGTTAATAAGCATTCAATCTGGTGTAACCATAATGATCATCAGTGGACTAAATGTTTAATAATCATTCAATCTGGTGTAACCATAACGATCATGTTAAAGTTTATGGATGGAGGGGTATCCCAGCTATTTGCAAAGAAAGGTCAGAATGATGTAGTTTAACCCATCCTCAAAATTCATCTGAAAATTTTAATCAGCATTTCTTGAATACTTCTATCACATCGGTAGTGTGTGGAAGCTTAAAGACTTTGTGTACCAGACAGGCAGTGTGGTAGGGCGTCACATATCTATGGTGTGCTGGCCATATGTCTATGTACTTGATAGTATTACCATAGACTTAACTCATAATAAACTATTGAAAATAAAATCACGATCATCTGTCCATTGTCTGTGTACTTTTATCCTATGCTCTTTAAGTTGTATGAGAGGTATAAGTAGTTGGTGTATCTGGTATCATAGATAGGCCACTACATGGTGGTATGTCTACATAAACTTTGAATTCTAACACATGCAGTACCGTAGTAAATGGAAGTGTTTAGACTCTCTATGTTCCTGAAGTAACGCATGGTTAAGTTTGTCAATGTACATCGTGGGAAACATTAAGAACAGTGGCGGAGCGTCCATACAGTCAGGGGGGGCGGATGCCCCCCCCTGACGGACTCAAATGGACTGCTGGCGCCCTTTTACCACTTTTAACTTATTCACGATTATTGACTTTCTTATTGCGCTCTCATCTACCTATTTGACTTTTGTCACATTTTGTTGGCGATGAAACCTATTTATTCTTCGTTTATCTGCAAATTAGCAAGGCCAGGAAAGGGTAATTTCCGGCGATCTAGGAAGTATCTTTACTCAAAAAATTTCTGTACGCTCCGCGCCAACCTGTGGTGGCGCTCCGCTTAGATAGTGTCGAAAGCGCCCCTACAGACCATTCTCGCCCCCCTTGACCAATACCCCTAGCTCCGCCACTGATTAAGAAATGGTTTTTTGTCATTTGCATAAAACTGATGCCATTTGAAAGAATACCAACATTGATAATGGAATAGCAGTAGTATGAGTACAAGTAGAATTCCTGTTGGTATGAGTGTGTGTACAAGTACAAGGCCCTATGCATGGGTATTAGTATGTAGTCTTGGACTAGCCATCTATACCAGACTTCCAAAATACTATGAGTAAGATTACTAGTCTTAGAGGGCAATACAAGTACAGGTATTCTATGCTACTATAAGGGTTCAAGTACAAAGTCACTACAAGTCTGTTATAAATACAATGTAAAGAAAGATTTGATGCTTCATTGATTCTGGGAGTTTCATTGATATTATCCAAAAGGACAAAAAGAGAACTACAAATGCATCTTGCTCAGTTTAGCTTAATTTTGGCAAAACCTCCTTTTCTTTTAAGAATATGATTGCTATGTTCAAATTCAGATATAGTTGAATATAAAACATTGATAACTAAGGACTGATTTCATATCAACTGCACATATTTATTATTAATTAGTCACATTCAAGGCCCAATTATGGTATCTTTGCATTTCTTTAAATCTCTGGATAATTTGGAAATAGCACTTTTATCCATTTAGTTAAAGTAATGCTTTGGTTAAGTGAGTGGAGGAAAGGTACAAATTGGATCAGTATCCTATCCGTAGAATATGTTCAACATTTCAGCGCTCCATTAAAAATGGGGAAATGCAGATTTCAGAATGTCTTTTTATTGACTGGGGAAGTAAAGCTTTGCTGTGGATTTAAACGTTTTTTTTCTGGAGAGGCAGTTTGGACAAATCGGTGTGGAAGGAGAAGTGATAAAACAATCCTAGATTCTCTGTGATTTTAGTGCTCTACATAACGAGCAGTAAGCATCTATAGAGTGTTGCAATCTTGATACTTCTGTTTGGTATTAAGATTTGATAATCACATTTTGCTCATTTGATATTTGCAAGTTAAAATAACAGTATAAGTCTAATACAACCAAACATGGAAATTTGATTGCATGTTAAAAATGAGATTAATCTTGATGTTGATTCCTTCACAATGGGAAGAATGTAAAAGGTACACTAGACACTGTCAGATTACAGTATCCATACAACTCATTTGGAATGGAAGTCCTTTATATTGTTTGTATTATCTTGTACTAGGGCGTTAGCTCAGTGGTTAACGCCGGTGCCTTTCAATTATAAGGTCCCGAGTTCGAGTCACTCCAAGATTAATGTATGTCGTCCAGTTACAGAGTTGTTGACAATTCATAATCATGGACGTTAAAATATGAATCTAAGAGACTGACTTCGGTCAGCTTGCGGTTTTGATAAGCCAATGATGGCTTCTCCGCGAGTTCCTGCTTGCAGGAGGATCTAAAATACATACAAACATACATACTTGTCCAACTGGTTGTAGGTTGCATAATGATGAGTGGTAGCATTGGCTATATCATTTTTGAGTACCAGTTTTAATTGACAACATTTGGACGTAACCTAACCAGTTTCTGTTTTGCTCTAATGGATAAATAGCTTCGTTTTATCATGTATTTCATTTAAATACTGTTTATAATATGAAGACTGAATACCATTTAGTTGATGCTTCACATTAGCTGGCATGCTTTAGCTTTACTGCCCTGTGTTATGTCATTTATTTTGGAATACTTCTAAGAAATACTGGGAGTGGTCTTTGAAGCAGGGAGGAGAGCTCTGCCATCTGTTGAACTGGATTTGAGATGTAATTGTTACAGACTTTATCTCTGTGACTTAATCACAATGCTCATAGACTTGTCAGCATTGCATACAAAACAAAGCAGAAATTATAAGGTGATCTCTGTTTGATTTCTTACAATCAACCTACTGTGAACTACCAAGTAAAGAGGATTTATGATTTGAATATTGAGAACATCAATGTTTACAGGTAGTTCACTTGAAAATAATTGTTGTAAAATGAGATTTGAAATACACTTTGGTTGTACCACTACAATTAAATATTAGAAATGTCTGTATTTGTATACGTACTCCCTCAGAATTCTACTGTATATTTTATGGATTTAATTAATATATTTGTAATATTAGGATCATACAGGATGTGTTTGGCTATTGTTGTTGCAAAATGTTCCCTGTGCTTTATAGTTTGCTGACCCGATTTATAGTGTTAATGTGCTATAAGAGAGATTGTTATATGATTGCTGCCTTCCTAATGGTGTGTGGAAGTTAGTGCATTGTTAACATTATGCCAGTTTGAGAGATTTTTCAGTGATGAAGAACCGTCAGTACAGATGGTTTTATTGCCCAATCAGTTATGAATGTGGATGCATGTATGAAGATACATCAGAGGATGTATATGTCCAATGAATAAATTGTCAATAGGCCTCTGTGGCCTTCCAAATGAACTCTTGTAACACATGTTGATTCTGGGTGAACATAACCTTTATATTCTTCTCACTAGAATAAAGACTTGAGTCACTCAAGTATCTCTAATAAAGACTGGAGAAATCTTCCCACTTTACTTTTGAAATTGAGTGATTTGAGTCCGACTAGTTACAACAGTCTTTGTACTAGTCATCAATGCGTACATCATGCGTACAATCAGTCATCAATGCAGCAGACACGCATAACAACTAGGAAGTTCAATCCATGTATTTGTTTCCTTGTTTACAGCATCAATTTGATACCATTTGCTGTCAGCAATGAACAATCAACAAACAAACACAAACAATGGACATAATCATCATTTTTTAACTGATATAAAGTAGAATTAAGAATCACATGAGCACTACGAAGTACTTCTGTTCCCGTATATATTAAAAAACAATGACCAACGAGGGTTTGCTTGAATTTGTGAGACATTGTTATTAAATTTTTACACATTTTTGTGACAGAACACACAGTTAGGCTTTAGAAAGTAAAGCAATGAGTGGAAATAAAACAAACCTGGAATGGTTTATAGATGATGATCAACACATATATTTTCACCAAGTTCAAACACATCAGTAGTGTTGGAGTTCCTTTGAATAAATTTGAAATGATGCAATAAAATATAAAATTCAAGGTGAGGGGTCAAAACACAAACCACTTTGAAGATATTTAAACTGGTTTTGAAAAAAGAAGAAAAAGAAAAAAGGGGAATAATATTAGTTATGAAAAGGACTTCTTAAATGATTTGAAACATGAAAGGACACAAGCACATTTCATTCTACAACAATGAGTGTAACTTAGAACACCAAGATTATTACTACATATCCAGCAAGTCTATCTTATCAGTAATTTTGCTGTGAATCCATGGACCTATTGTGGTCCAGTTATGATATGTTCAGTAGTAAAACATGTCAATGAATGAATTTGAAACAGTTTTAATATTACAAAAATACAAATTGCAGCATAACTTACTATGTTAAATCTGCTACTATTTTATAAACTTCGTTAAAGGATACTTTTTATAAACTTCCCTAAAGGTTGAGTAATATGTGAAGCTCCCCTACAGATCAAGCGATTTACCACAGCTTCACAGTGGGTTTATGCAACTATGAGTCCTCGGTAGGGCCATTTACATGGTACTTAATTCACAACAAGTTCAAAGGTTGATATGGTGATATACTGTAGGTTAGTAGGCATGACACAGTTGGCTTAAAATTACAGTTCACTGTTACCAACTTATCATAATATCTAATAGTTAACAACATTTGGTGAATAACAAACATTCTCATATCCCACAAGGAGAAGCAAATGGATAGAAATAAAAAAGAAAGAAAAAAAAAGTTACTTTTTGAAAGCCCCTACTGAATGTTTTTAGATTATAGAAAGAATTTTCATATCACATGTGAGCAAAGAATTAATCATGAAGTCATGTAGAAACATCTCAAATAAAACAATGAATGTACAACACATTGACTGTTTTACTACCCATCAACATTACAAGAACTACTCTTAAAGGATGACATTACCAGCAAACTTATGTGATATGTTGTAGTACAATAAAACACACTGCTATTAGTCTAGCTTGCATTTCTTAAATAAATTTAGTATATTTAGAAATTACCATTTTACACAAGTGTAGTTCCTCTGATGCACTGCACAACTCTATGGTAAACATAAGACTTATGGCCGCAAATGACGTTTTAATACAATACATTACAACTTAAAAGGCCAACACATGCAAAGGATTCTTTGTTGTTTATAAGAAGTCACAGAGCATGTCATGGATGAGTTAAAATAATTGATAAAACAACAGATTAACATTTAGTCCTGCAATGAGGAGCTGACTCATCAATTTACCCTCTAGAGTTTCTTTTGGCATAGTTAAAGGTTAATATCTTGAAAATCTGAACAGCTATTCAAACATTACTAGCACTTTATTTTGACCTTTTTCTTGAACTATGATACATCAAGACTACAATTCTACCTAAGTCACCCTTTTTGAAAGTTTAACCAAATGGGCCAATTACAATACTTACACATTGCTGGAAAACTAAACAAGTAAATTTTGAACCATTTCCTCAAATTACCGAATTGATAGCTGGGCAAAAGTGTTTGATAAAGAAACAAAAGATTGACCTGTCAAGCTAATGCTAATTGCATCAATCAAAACTGGAAATGCATAAAGTATGGATTAATCATCATTTCATCACTAATGGATGGTGAGACAATACTTTAATCTCCATCTATGACATCTCCATCATTGTACCACTTCCTGTAGTGTTTACTGCCACCATGAATATAATGTAATAATTGGAGTAATTGCTCAATTATTGTCTTTGCTTTGTTATTGTTTTGTAGCCTGCTACATGATTAGTTTATATGGTCATGTTCAGTCAGTTAGTTGTTCTGTGTATCTGGTCAGTGAATCTGACCACATTTCAACTGTTAGCTTTCTGGGTATTGGTGTGTGGTCACACAACGTTGCCTATTCCCTAGTACAGCACTATAGCTAACCTAGACGCTAACATATAAGAGATAGCACTGCTAACGGATGCCAACATATGGGAGATAGCACTGCTAACAGAAGCTAATTAAAGCTAACATACATGGAGAGCACAGCTAACATAGGAGGTTTGTTGGACTTTCAGGGTTGTATATAAAGGGTGCAAGTTTTAATCCCAGTATGCCATTCTGTGCTGAGAATTGCAACCTACCACTTGTCATTTGCATATTGTAAATATTTAGTACAGAGCATTTGATATGCTACAGTGCAGTAGATTGTAATATATCAGTAACCTGCAACTGCAGAATTTCCTGGCTCAATCTTATTTCTACCAGTGAAGTCTTTAGTCTTCCAAACATCTTTAACTTCTAAGAATATCCAGTAGACTGCGGGTTAACTTTACAACAATGACAAAGCTTAACATTATGATATGGTCGATGTTCATACTCGATCACACTAAGCCAATAACTTACAATACACACTGGTGTAAGACCAGTGAAAATGAATTCATCTGTAACAGGTATGTTAATAATATGTGAATATCCATTTGGTTCTAATCATTTCAGTGGTCATCATTGCATAGAGAAAACAGCCATACACATCATTCCTACAACCAATCATCTCTAAGGGATTCTATTAAAGTTAAAATCAAACCAATTTTGAATACAAGAAGCACATTAAACAAAAATTAAGAGGCAAGGTGAGTAATTAATATCACAACAAACATATAAATAATACAAATTGTACATAAATTAATTCTTTCTCTTTCTTTCAGCGATTACACAACACTGTTCCAAGGTGAAAGGTTGTCACAATGACAAGGACGGATAATAGTTAAAACATTCTTAGTTACAGCTAATATAGCTTGCAATAATATGGGTCATTCAGAAGGGAAAAAAAAACATACAAAATAAGTGTCTATGTGTAAGGTAAACTTCAAGGTGAGAGGCTGGTGATGCATACCAATGGTTAGATGTCCATTATAGAAAGAATACAGTTGTACCAGACATTAAATTTTTGGTACAAGAAGTCATTTGGTAAAGATAAGCTGTTACTTGTCAATCTAGAATACTTATTGTTTTGAAAGGATGATAAAGTGAATCAAAATTAACTTTGCAATAATATTGAAGACATTTGTCATTAATCATAAAGAGTATATATGATTTTACATTAATATATGGCAGATCTGTAACTAAGTTTTGCAAGTGTATATTTGCCTACAAGATTTGTGTTTTGTTTACATTATATTTAACACCACATTAGTACCACAGTACTATGCTTTCTTGGGGGACAATAATGAGGGGATCATGTGACATCCCAAATCATCTCAGCTAAAACTGCACACAATGTGGACTTATATAGAGCAAACTCAATACCCTTTGAGAATTGCTGGTAGTAATATTTAGAGGCCGCTTCGATTAAACCCATATTTATAGGCTTCACCTACTAATGTGACTGTTTCTTGTGTGTGTCTGTATGTTATGAAGTTTACAAAGATTAGGTTCTATGGTTTTTCTTACATAAGGTACACTTTGAGACAAACCATTTATGGTTGAGGTAAACATTTAAACAGCTGATATTCCGATAACATCACTTCCTAAGTACAACTTAACTGTAGCATATAAACCTATGTGTTGGTTAGAGTAATTAGGGAAAGAAAAAAGATTGATTGACTTGCACCAGCCACAATCAATTAAAGATAATACTGGCCTTAATAATGGCTTCAAGGTGTTGAATAATAATAATTAAGAACTATGCTATAGAGATCCTTCCCGAAGGAAGAATTACCATGAAAGTTACATCTGTTAAAGCCCCATTATACATTACATTATAAACACAAACTAAATACCTTCACTATCATCATTTTACTAAAACTCTATCACAAAGTAGCTCATTAACTCCTGTCAACAAGTTTGATTTCAAATTATGACGGTAAAACATTTCGAAAACTTCTGATTGGTCTTTGTATGTGATTAATTTCAATGTATAAATTATTTGTGCGCAAAACATGATGTCAAAATTGAATAAATCTTTGACTTCTTACTAATTTATGTTGCTTTTGTGAAATCAATTAAGGAAGAGGATGTCTGATTGGATTAATTGTAATCTTATCAACAGCTGGTACGCTGATTTTCAGAATTTGACAAATCAACTCAAAAAGTGACTTCAGCACATTATACAATTTACATTTTGTTTTAAACTTCTCTGTCAAAACAATGAACTTGTGCACACAAAAAATGTGCTAGATTCATTGCCAACTGTGTGCATTTCTTACTTATTACATCTTACAACGGTGCAGAAAGCAAATTGAGGGCACAATCAGAGAGCAAATCTGCAGTTTCATGGAATAATCATGCTTGATGATCCAAGGTGTCAATTAATAACACAAAAACTTGACATAACAGACAGGTCCATAGTTATTCCTTTAAATGACTTGGCAACATATCAAATAGGTTTGGTGGTACATCATTATCCAAATGGGACATTAATGTTTCTGCACACATCACATGCATAGTTGGTTTCTAAAACCTTGTTCTGAAAAACTGTGAAAAGAGGTCAAGAATCCCGAAATCTGTTCCACTCTAAAACAGGGGAGAAAATGATCTGCACGATTTTGATAACTGCACCAACCATTTGGAGGTCCTCTTGAACCAGAGGTTATAAAACAGTTG
This sequence comes from Apostichopus parvimensis, assembly GCA_000934455.1. Classification (NCBI taxonomy): domain Eukaryota; kingdom Metazoa; phylum Echinodermata; class Holothuroidea; order Aspidochirotida; family Stichopodidae; genus Apostichopus; species Apostichopus parvimensis. The sequence continues at coordinate 9,516 of KN889974.1, forward strand.
GCTTACTTTTTGACTTAGAAGTTACTAAAACAGATGGATGTCCTCTTGAATTAGAGGTTACTAAATTTTTGGGAGAGTGATGACTTAAGAAATAACTAAATCAATAGAAACTGGTAAACATCTTTGTAGAGCTACAAATGACTTCTTTTGTTCCTAGTAACAGAATGTTACCTGTGATATGTTATAAAATGTCAATAGGTGATGGATAACTTTCTCCGTGCTTGCAGGATTATGATTGTCACTGGGTTCAACATTTATATCGAAGGAGTCACTATTAATGATCATTTAATGCTACATACTTTGTAAATATAATGTAACATCAACACAAGAACATCCCTTCTGTTAGGGGTTTTATCCACTTAAACTTAGTCTGAAATAGCATTAACACCTTTGACTGTGAATACAAAGTGTAATAACGATTATATCGCTGGTTCTAATCGATACCAGTTTTTGAGAAAGATGAATAAACAATATACCAGTGATATGACAAATGAAAAAGTTTTGGTTTAAAGACTGAGTTACATTATAAATGACAACAGGTAATATGTTTGCAGTATATACAGTTCATGAAAGCCATTCACCACATGACTGCAGGTGAAATAAATTCATTTTAACACCAACAGGACATAACTCAATGCAATATTTGTTTAAACTCACAACCTATGACAAACAGGAAATGCAAAAATAGTTTTCAGTAAGAAGTACATATTTGTTATTGGAATGTAACAAACCACTGATTTATGCAAATTAAAGACAATGCTCATCAGGGCAATATTACCAAGTTAAAGAAAGAAGGAATGCCATCATCCAACAGCAGTAGCAACCATTATAAACTTTCACCCTGCTCCACCCCCCACCCCCACCCTCCCAATCTCCAATCATTTCAATTCTTGTCCTACTATATGCATGACATATCTCAATTTAAATAAAGCCCTTTACTTTGAAACTAATAATTAATCTTAAAAAAAACAAAATGGTTGGAGATAAAATTCATTTTTTAAATCCTGAAACAATCTCTGATTGAATACAAATAGAATACTGTCCACACAATGGTATGGTGTAAATATATACATATCGTGCTGACGTGGACCAGACACACTCAAGATCATACATACTTGAATAAAATTGAAGTCATTTGAATAATAATTACAATACTATCCTCTCTTTGTACAGAAGTGAAAGATAAGCAGTGCCTCCTGGCATAAGTAAGGGTGTGCAGATTAAACTCATATACATCACATACAATATTCAATACCTTGTCATGTATACCACCAAGACAGTGAAGGCAATCTTAAAGGTTATTTATCATTGTACAGGAAAGGCTGACGGATTGCCATGCAGCTGCACAATGTTACTCACAAGCTAGTTTATTGTCAAAGCTGCTGAGAGCGATACCCATGGCCTGTACAGCACAGAGAGGGTAGCTGAAATCCATAGTGAAGATGTCTTCTGCCACACGACCAAACTGCATGATAATGTACTCAGCTGTAGAGGAATAACAGTTTTTTAAAATAATGATGATTTAATTGCTTTGTATTTAGTTTGTTTTTGTTTTGCTGTTGTGAGGGTCTATGCAATAAATAAACCATAATTACAGCCTAGAGACTAACACATTGCAATGCAAGCTATTAACACAAGCCATGACTAAGTTCAGATGCTTATGTTAACTTCAAGAAAAAGTACAGCACTGTATTACAGAAGTATTGCAAAGAGCAGTACATCCCCCACATCATATTTGTGCTGAAATTCTAGCTACTATTGCTACCATAAGAAATTCAAGGCTCCATTGACGACAGTTTGTTTTAAGACTTGCAGCCTAAGTGTTGAACTTGTTGGTCAAACAGAGTAACGAATCATACAACAATCATACAACGAATCATACATCATAATAGGGAGGATAGGCTTGTGGTTTACCAGAAAATGCTAGCAAACAGCTTCATGCATATCAACTTGTTGGGGAATATGATTGTCATTTAAAAAGAGGTTATAGTTTAGACCTTGTGAATAGTGTTATAGTATACGCACATGTTTATTTACTAATTTACTAACAGGATTCCGCAAATGAGAGTTATACAAGTGGTTACTGTTTGTGAGTTGTGCAAACGATAAATTACTATAGCCGATTATAATTTTGATACTTCATGTATTAAATGCATGACTGATAGTGCCAATTGACCTTCATGGGTATCCAGGAGAACCAGGATTGGAATATCGAACATCAGCCAAAACTGATATTGGCCATATCTTCACAACACTCCTATTAGCATCAACATATATCTAGTCATCAGTTCAATATAACAGAGTTTTACATCCAACAAGATTCCTTTTGGGATATCAATGACCCAGTTTACTCATAATAGCTAGCAGTACCAAAGCCCTCTTACAAGTAAACAACATTTCTATTCTTAAATACAAGACTACAAAGAAGCCAGATATATCACAACACAAGTGTTTTGAAAATTGCCAATCTGTGTCGTGTAACCTCATAAAAGAATGTGATATCTGTATTTTTTATTTCAGTACTTACGATCATTGTCATGAATAACTTGAAAGTTCTTGACTGATGCTTGGGTAACTCTGCCATGAAAGTTCAGCACGTAGGATTGAGTATCTAAGAGAACAACAGATTAAAGAAAGATTGTATACCGTGAAGAAAGCTGCAACTCAGAAAAAGGTTTGTAAAGTGTCACAAGAAACAGCATTAAAATGTGCACAAATGAAGATGCCAGAATTTTTTTCCCTAGAGATAAGATTATTATTGGTGCTGGGCTTCATGGTGTAAGCATTGGTTAATTGGAAAATGTGTAAATGTTTTCCACCAGAAGAAACCAGCAGTGCACTGGTGTATTGAAAACTTTCACCATTTTCCAAATTATACAAAGATTTTAACAACTAACCAGTTTTACATGTGAAATAATTGTACAATCTACATAATAGGCAAAAAAAAATTTTCATCCAACAAAAGAAACCTGTCTGAACTCTATGTACACAGTATTTCATACAGTACTGTAGCTTTGTCAGAATTTCACCTATGAACAGAATGCTTTTTAAACATGGAAGACACATTTCAATTTTATTTTTTTACATTCAACTAACAATTCCAGGTGCCTTTGCAGAAGGCATACATCCTCACAAAGTTGTCTAAACTCACCTTACAGCCATATCAGCATGTGGCTGGTACATAAAGTATTTCAAGGTCTCTATTTAATTTACATTCCAACAATACATTAAGCTTCACCATAATTGTTTATACTAGTACTAATACATCAATCAATACCCTTGCCATCGGCTGCAATACTCGGGCTGAATGTACTTATTATTAATATGTTATTTAGGATACTAAGGACTGCGGTAAGTTAACTTATAACAAGGCTGCCAGTGAGACTATGAACAAGTAGTGGATTAGTGGAAGTCTATCCATCTGTCTTTACAGTTTTATTCTTTTAAATGTAAAACATAGTAGATGCAAAATAATACCATCTTTGATGTTTATGGTTGCTACTTTGGAATAGTTAGAGATACTGAGGTGAGTGTGGCTAATACCAAGATCATGTTGAAAAATTGTTTTGACACCATAAACCATTTTGGATATGCTCCTATTCAATGGACAGTCTTTAGATGGGTTCAAAATATCAAATGTTTTATGCTTGTTTTCAATAGGCAGATTTAGCCTGTTCCATAAAATGAAGTATTTTATGATTGTATTTCTAAGGCTGTTTTTAGACAGGTTCAGAAAAACATGGAAAACACATTTCAATATTATTTTTTACATTCAACTAACAATTCCAGGTGCCTTTTGCAGAAGAAAGCTTTTAGTGGCATACATCCTCACAAGGTTGTCTAAACTCACCTAACAGCCATAGCAGCAAACGGCTGGTACATTCTAAGGCATTTCAAGCTCTCTAATAAATTTACAATCCAACAATACATTAAGCTTCATTATAAATATTTTGTTTATGTACTTACATTAATCAACTATTTGATTGAAGGTGTAGAGTTATATGAGTGCACTATTCTGATATCATAAATATTTTGTTTATGAACTTACATTAATCAAATATTTGATTGTAGGCATAGAGTTATATAAGTGCACTATTCCGATATCACATCTATTACCTAACATCAAGTTACCTGTAACAGTACTGGTGGTGGTCAGAACATTCCTTAACAGTAACCATACTGTAACATTACTGGTGGTGGTGAGAACATTCCTTTACAGTAACCATACATGTGGCCTACCATTCTTGATTACTTTTTGACCACCACCTGATGTTAGGGAGCTGGAGGTTGAATATCTCAAATTAACAGGAAGTCAATCAACATCAAGAAATCCCAAAATATTCCAATATGCACATTATTCATTTCGGTATCATGTAAAAGAGTTTGCAACATGCAAAGGTTAACATGCAGTAGCCATTTAAACTTAAATTACTTGTGTTTGTTAGTACTAATGAGAAAAGAAAATCAATGACTTAATTTTTTTCATTACTAAAATAGAAGAGAAGGCACTCACCAGAACATAACATTATGTAATAAGCTGTTGTACTAGTGCCTACCCATACTCAAATTAAGTGCACGAACAAAAAATCAATGATGAATGCACAAGCATATCTGGTTAAACACTCACTAACGTATGATGTAACCTACAGTAACAAGTACTGGGTGAAAAAACATGTCTGCAGCAATGTAGATTTCTTTCGTATGTGTCCTTTTCGTCCTTGTGTACTCTGAGTTCTTCAGAAGATTTTGCGCCAAGTACCATTTATTATTATTATTATTATGTTAACATGGTCATATAGAATATGCTGCTAATCATGCTGTGATAATACATATGTACTGTGTGATGAAGCATCTTAATATATTGATATCTTTGTGTTTGTTATTTCAATATTTGTCATGTGTATCCTTACATATGCATCTTACAAGTTTAACTAATATGCAGAAAGATACAATTTTGTAAAAAAAAATAAAATTTGGATGAAATGTAACCAACAACTATTCTATAGATTGCTGTTGAGGGTTTTAGTTAGTATTAATAAACCTAACTTCATTGAAATGTAACCAAGAACAATTCTATATATTGCTCTTGATGGTTTTAGTTAGTATTAATAAACCTACCGTCATTCCACACAGGGGTCTTGTTATGTAAATCCAGTAAATCCTCCATGTCTTTCCTCTTAAATCTCTCCAAGATGGACTGATGCTCCTAAAAATAAACAGGGATTAGTTATCAAAGAAATATGAGAATGAATGGGAATTCAATTTGAAAGAACAAAGATCTATCCAATATTGTCTTTAGTCTTTCACCCTCCCATCTGTTCATGCACTAAAACCTCTAACACAAAGTAGTCAGAATAATTAACATGAAATAGCATAGTGCTATGCCAATATGCAACATGTCAAATTGTTACACACAAATAAAGCAGCATATCAGTTTATGTACACAAATGTTAATACTGTTAGCATTTCAAACTAACCATATTGATGAACCTGCATATTGCTGTGCACAAATTCAACACAAATTGACTGAATGTATCTATGCTGTTAACCAGTAGGAAATATAAACATAAATGAAGGCGACAACTTGTGATACTTTTGGCAGACATTTTTGTATGCAAGCAAGCCAAGCAGATTAAATCTATACCTTAACACAAATTTGATATTGATATAATAGGGCAT
>KN889975.1:11028-26742 GCA_000934455.1 Apostichopus parvimensis
TAAAACCTGTTTCATTAATTACAGGTGTTGTCATTTCTACTATCTGTGGGATCAAGCTCCATTTGGAATCCTATCTATCAGTGTAAGTATCTCCAATTTTCAATCAATCATAAGAAGAAGAATAAAAATCCACGTCATTTCAACTTCTTCTTTACGCTCGGATATACGGCTGGCTGCTGGCGGAGTCTCATGTGTGCAAAGTAATGATAACAAAGGCCTGACTGTGCTAAACAGGTCTATTGACAGTCAGTGTGAAGTCACATATGTAGCTAGGCTGTGAACTGTTAGTACATATATGTTAGTATTGTGGAGTTCGTATCAAAAGATGAGTTTTTAATTTGAAAGGTTCGTTGTCTGTGATTGATTCTTAACATAACTAATAGGTAATACATAGTAATGGTCACAAGAAGGACAATTGTGACATTGAATGGGGCGACTGAAGATCAGATGGACAGATCATATGGATTGGCATCGGGTAAATTTAATCGCAAACTTTCTTTAAATTTTACATAAAAATTTTACCGAAAGAAAAATCAGTTGACCAGATTTAAAGAAAAGATAAAGTAGGGTTGATAAATTATTTCCTCCAAGATTTTGTTCCTTTAAGGCTTTCCTAATTTAATAGCTTGTTTTCAAATCACTTTCTATAAATAATATACTGCAGGTTGAATCACACTATATACCAGAGGTTGCAAGATATCATAACTGCTATAGTAGACTACAGCGCTACAAGATGAATATTATCTTTGTACGGCTCTCTACAGGGTCTGTGTTAATGAAGGTCAACCTCAATCAGGTTACTGTATAAACAACATGTATTACACAGTTTCCAGTATGGTAGTGTCATCACCTATGCAGATTAGCTGTGCTTCATTGTCCCTTCTAAAGTTATTATGCCGTTTAAACTCATTATATGCCGCCTAAACACATTATGCTGTCTAAACAAGTTATATGCCACCTCACTGCATTATGCCTTAAAATCAATTTGTCTTATAATATGCAGAGATGATAGTCCATATCAGCCGATCAAAATCCTCTGAACTTTATTTATGGCATAATGCGGTAAGACAACATAATTACTTTCAGACCCCAATATAACTTTAGACAGCATAATGACTTTAGAATGCTTAATGACTTTAGAAGAGATAATGGTTTTAGGTGACATAATGACTTTAGAAGGCAGAATTACTTCACAAGGGATAATAACTTTAGAGGGCATAATGACTTTAGATGGCATGTTGACTTTAGACTGCATAAATAATTTAGAATTCATAATTACTTCAGAAGGCATATAATGACTTTAGCAGGCATAATGACTTTAGATGGCATGTTGACGCATAAATAATTTAGAATTCATAATTACTTCAGAAGGCATAATGACTTTAGCAGGCATTATGACTTCAGAAGGCATAATGACTTTAGCAGGCATAATGACTTTAGATGGCATGTTGACTTTAGACTGCATAAATAATTTAGAATTTGAATTACTTCAGAAGGCATAATGACTTAAAGCAGCATTTTGCGTTGAGTCACCGTTTTTCCTCAATTTTTTCGTGTCTATCAAGTTTTTATCATAATACAATCACAAAAGACAAAACTAAGACTTTCTCATACTTTTTTCCCCACAGCGAACGTTAATTAGCAAGTAATTAAGGCTATATGATTATGAGAAAGTGTCTCCCTGACACATCGAATCATTTAGTATTTATTACATGCAGCTCTACAAAACCGCCTATTCAAATTCAACCAATCAGTAAAGAGATGTTTATGTATGACTTGGCGCTAAAAATAGACTCATTCATTGGCATGGTAATCCCTTGCTGCAAAGCACTACTTAAATCTCCACATGGCCTAGCCAATATGCCTTATTGCATTCCCTTGAGAGACGTTACTTTCCTCTCCTGAAAAACGTTATTTTCTCCCATGTTGTTAGAGGAGGAAACTAAGTTTTTCAAGAGAAGAAACTAACGGGTCCGGAAACTAACGGCCCCATTGCGCTACACTCATACTAGCTACATTGCTTTTAGTGCACCATGCACAGCGTGTACATAACGTTATTCAGGCCTAACCAGTGAAAGTCACACACTCATAGGTCTGATTGTACTACAGTAACTAGCCTATGTAACACCGAGTAGAGTGATACAATATCGTTCTCGCGAATGTTACGTACAGATCGGGTTCTTCTGGTTCCATGACTTTCTCTCTTATGTACCCTTGCTGTTTTATTTTCGCGGAGCGATGAATTTTCTTGGGTTTTTAGGGCAATGTATGCAATGAGATATGGCGTAACTGTCCCTTCGCGCAGTACGTACATTTCCTCAGCTGATTTTTGTTTACTGTTTACCTTGCTATTCAAAGTACCTTGTTCGTTATACATATTCACAAGGTTCCTATAAGTGGGAGGAGTCTATCAAAGTCAAAGATTCAAAATACGAAAATCAGAAAATGTCATATTTTTTGCACTTTTCGGGAATAGTTTGAGTTGAAACTTTACAGTTAGCTTAGTTTACGTCATTGGTATAGTATCCTAGTATTGTAAAATCTTGAGAATCAACGCAAATTGCTGCTTTAAGAAGAGATAATGAGTTTAGGTGATATAATGACTTTAGATGGCAGAATTCATAATTACTTCAGAAGGCATGTTGACTTTAGCAGGCATTATGACTTGAGAAGGCATATAATGACTCAGCACAAAAGACACACCTTAGATATTTGTGAACAGCTAGTATTTTGTTAGTTACAACCCTGAGGGTATCAGTGGTTGAATCAATTGTGTACAGTATTGTTTAGTATTAGCAGGGAGCTATAGCTCCATGGTATTAGGCTTGGTCAATTCTATGAATGATGGTTGCAGTATGTGATGTCCATCTTTCTTGGAACAGCTTTACTTTCATCCAAGGTCAAGCCTTGTGAATGGTATTAAAGTATTACTGTAATGGTGTCATGCTCATGCACATATCTGGGTGTAGCTTAAAACAGCTTGTATGTGTACACTTCAAGGATTTTTTTATTAGGCTTGGTCAAGCCTCATTATAGTGGTGTATGTAGTGATTGAAAACATTTATTGATACAGCTATACATGGAAGTGAATGTTTTCAAGGCCATGCACATATCTGGGTGCAGCTGTGCAGTATCATAAACATTGCAATTGGGGTTGTTCCGTGTTTGGCCTTGGATGTTTGTGATATGTGATGTCAATATGTACAGCTGTTTGGGTGTAGCTTTACTCCCATACACAAATAATTCAGATGGTCAGGCCTACTGTAATGATTCTTTGTGATGAGCACTACAAGATGTAAAAATTACTTCAACTCAAATTATTGAAATGATAGGGGATCATATTTAATGCTCCATGTCAATCCTGTTGAGAAACGTTTACCGTCACTCTCTGTCTTACTGCAGATTGGCTGTATGTGTTTCATGGAGTGCCAAAAGGGCAAACATTAATCGTTGCTGAATGAGAATATTAGTTAGCTTTTATCTTTAAATTGTTCTTGATTCTATAGTACTTTGCTTTTGATACCATGCAATTATTTCATGCTGTAGTTGGGTGTTTTTTACCATGATTGATATCTTTCTACCGTGATTGCCTGACATTCCACGAGTGCTTTTGATACAGTATGATTCTATTCATGCTTATAAATATTTTGTCTTGATGCTGCAAGAATGTTTGATACAGTATTTGATGGTGATACTGCTCAATATATCATTTGCAATATTTATTATTACTGCAAATCTTGCTTGTTTGTCAGATCCTACAGATCTACTATAGTATGCTGGGTTCTTATGCATCAGCATGCACAGTAATAATGATCAATTTTTGCCATTTTGGCACCCCATATAATAGGCCTATTCAAATATGGAAAGTAATTAGTATGTGTGCAGTATGGATTTCCAAGTAAGCGTTGGGCATATTTATGGTGATAAATTATTTGTAACCTATGTTGCTATATCTTCATTCATCTACGATGATATTTTAAATGTTGATGGCCATGTGTGAAATTCTTCCAATCAACACCTGCAGCGCAGGCCGGAGTTGGATAGCGAGAATTTTTAAAGGACCGTGGTCTATAATATTATCAAAAGTATCAACATAGCTCTGTGCTTCAAAACTATTTTCATTACGACTTAATAAAGAAGCATAATAGAAGATTGAGATTGACAGGAAAATGATGAGACAGTTTTACAAGAAATGTGTAACATCTTTTATTGTAAAAAATGTAAATAAAGTGATAAAGAGTGTCAGCTTAACAATGAGAAAGTTGGGAATTCATGAATATTCATGACATCCCATCCCCACTCTTTTTCCCACTTCCTTATAGACCCATTCATAACCACTCCTTACTCTCCTGCCTCACCCACCCCTCCTTGCCCTCACCATGCCTCCTCACACAATTCCCCTGTTCCTCATCTATCCCATCCATCACCCTCACCTACCTCCAGCCCGTCCCATAATTTACAAAAATGGTCATTAATGAGACAATATTCTTCTTTCTGCATACAGTAACTGACATGTAGCATTCTTTGTTTTGCAAACCTTTGTAGTAACAGTACAGTAAACAGCAGGAGTTTACAATAGGCCGTCCTATTGATGGAAAGAATGCAATCCGGTTGTGAAAATATAACAGTGAAAAGTTGCATTAGAGGTTATAACAGTGAAGATGTAGACCCATGTAGCTGCCATTAGGTAAATTGAGCACCTTATCAGCCTTCCATGTATATTCTCAATCTATAGGTGTAAAGGGGTTTTGATTTTGTATGGTGGACCCTTAGATTTGCTCCAACGGTTGTCCAACCAGTGTCTTTTTTTTGTGTCTATCCCTAAATAGAAAATGAATGGGGATCTTTAGCATTTCTATGGAGGGCACTATGATATAGGTCCTAACAGAGCCATATTTAATATACTAATAATAATAATAATAAAAGCAACAATTATTTTTACAACGCTTAAGCGACCACAAATGTGGGAGAAACCCCAAGGGCTTATGTTTTACAACTTACACATCATTTTAACTCAAAAATTGGAATATTTGCAATTTAGAAAGTCATTTCAGATGGGAAAACCATAGATTGCTCTTGGATGAAAAGCCCACCTTACTATGACCCGGCCATGTATCGAACCCAGAACCTCACGATTGCTAACCCTCATGGCTTCAAATGCCACTGCCTTTATCCACTTGGCCACAGCACTGGTTTGTATACTGCTCTGGGTCCTAATGCATACGACCTATATCATTTACAGATTTTGTACAGTGCTCTAAGATGTACATCTCAATCTATGTGCTACTTGTGAAGATACGTTTCAAAAGATCTCGTCTTCAATAATTACGAGAAAAGTTTCTTCAAAGGAATTCTCAGTGATTTCATAGACATACAGCCCGTCAAGTTTCGTGAAACTAGAAAGGACTGATAGGAAAGCGCCCTCTGTCGACTCTAAGCTTGGCTGAAGATCCCCGTTAAGAACTCTTTGTTTACATTATGTACTGTAGGTGGCAATCAGTGCATTATGTAATTTAGATTTTAGTTTTTGACACCTGTACAGGAACTTAATAGTAATCCGATTTGCATGCACTTCTGACAAAACTTGTGATGTTTTCTTTTATTTATTGACATTTCTTCAGTACAATTATTTATTTTGTTGACATACCTAACCGTGCAGGAGGTGAATTTTGCGTACATGTACAGCACCATGGTGCAATGTTTGAGTGTTTCTCTGTGCCTCTATATCCAACATTTTTTGTTTTGTGGAGACCATTTGTTGATATTTCTGTAGGGCAGTGGTAGGTACTGTATATCACATATCATGTCTTGGTGTGTGTTTGCAAACTTACATTGAAACTTCGAATGTCTTGCATGCCTGCCAGGATTCAACAATTTCATCATTGTAAGTATACACTCTGTGGTATGGCTTACATAGTACAGTTGTGGTAGTGACACAGAATCATATAATATCGCTTTGATTTGAAATAAAATTTATCATATATGTTATTCTAAGCAATGAGTTTACTTCTTATTTTCCTGTATAACTCTTCATACACATTGTAATGTAGAATACATGATTTTCAGCCTGCCTGTATTTTGTGTATTTAAGTTCCTTCAAGTAGATATCTTTGCCAGTTTTCCTGTTGGGTTCTGTAATGATTTTTCAGTATTCCTTTGGAAACAATGTCTGGAGGTAATATTTTTTTTAGTTTGTCTAGTAAAAGAAAATCGTATTCAAAGTGTAGAGGAGCAGGGGGGGGGGGGGTCTGTGTGTAATCCAGCAACTTTTATCCATGAAATGCTTAACCAGTCTAAGCATTCAAAATGGGTATAGTTCACAACCTGAATCGCTAGGAATGTTTTCTAATGGTCTACAAAATTGATTTTGTGTCCTAAGTCATCTCTTGAAGTAGCATTTTGCGTTTGGTCGCCGTTTCCACCTTTTTGACATGTCCATCAAATTTTTTACATATATCAGGATATGCAATCACAAAACAACAAACGAAGATATAAGCAAAGTTTTTCCCTGCCAGCATCGTTAATTGGTGAGTAATTAAGGACTTTTACAGATAATGAGTAAAGTGTCTTCCGAAAAATTCCTACAGTTCCCCCAAACCCACTAGTTTGAATTAAACCAATTGATCAGTGAATGGCTAACATGTTTAGTTACGAGCCGTTGCTAAAAATAGATTCAAAAAGTTGCGTTGGTACCATGCACTGCCATAGGCAATGAATACAAATATACCATGGTGTTATTTTACGTATTGGTCAATGACGTTCAGAGTTTAAACGTAGGGGCTGGGTTTATTGGGCTCCTAACGGAAAAGATCTTTGAGAAAAACAATGTTTAAAGTTGTAAATTTTTCGATTTTTATGCCACCATTTGAAGTAAGATTTGAATAGATAAGCTAGTTATGTCTGTCGTTATGACATTGTGGAGTCAGTGAGATTGAGAAAATCTTATGAAAATTTGCAAAAAGCTGCTTTAAGTCACTCAGTTCAGGATTTCCAACTCATTACCATATCAAATATATAGATATATACACACACAGTATTAAAACATAGCTTAACTGTGTAATGTTTGCTGGACACACAATCAGCGTCCATAGCCTAGTTGGTTAGGATGTCCACATATATAAAGCAGGGGGCCCGGGTTCGAATCCCGGTGGAGACTGGAAGTTTTGTCACGGTTCATGATTTCCCAATTCATTACAATTTCAAATATCCACACACAGTATAAAAACATAGCTTACTGTATTTTTGATCATAGTCTACACTCAGTTACAGAGGGAAAGATTTGACTTCATAGTGCAATAGTCCAGAACCTACCCTGATCTTTCATGCTCTTTGTAAACATGAAAAATAAACATAAAAAAAATATTAAAACACCTTCAGCTGAAGTGACCTTTCTTCATGGTATGTCTTTACCAAGTGTGTAGGAAGCAAAATCAAATATTGCTTTATTTGTCACCTTGACTGTTAACATTGACTGACATTTCTACCAACCTTAAAGCAGCATTTTGCGTCCTTTTCTATGATTTTTCTCAACCTCACTGATTCCACTATGCCATAATGACATACATAACTAGCTTATCTATTTATATTTTACTTCAAATGGTGACATGAAAGTCGAAAAATTTGCAACTTTCAACTTTGTTGTTCTCCAAGATATTTTCCGTTGGGAACCCAATAAACCTCGCCCATAATATGAATATTGATACGTAATATAACACCACGCTTGATTTGTGTACAGTCTATATGGCAGTTGTACCAGGGAGTTGCATAACAACTCCCTGGTTGTACCAACGCAAAGTCTTTAATCTATTTTTAGCAACGGCTCATAACTAAACCTGCATCTCTGATTGGTTGAATTCAAACTAGTGGGTTTGGGGAACTGAATGCGATTAATTTTGTATGTGGAATACTCGCCAATTAACGTTTTTGGCAGGGAAAAACTTGGCTAATATCTTAGTTTGCTGTTTTGTGATTTGATGTATGTAGAAAACTTGATGGACATGTCAAAAAAGTAGAAAACGGCGACCAAACGCAAAATGCTCATGAATAAACATACTATTCACTGATTGGTGGAATTCAAACTAGTGGATTTGGAGATATGAAAACTTTGTCGAGGACACTCTTACTCGTTATCGACATAAATCGTTAATTACTCGCTAATTAACGCTCTTGGCAGGGTGAAACTTGGATGGTATCTTAGTTTGCTGTTTTATGATTGATACATGTAAAAAAAACCAAGCACATGTTAAAAAGGTGGAAAAAAGCGACCCAACGCAAAATGCTGCTTTAAGTTCAGCAACATAATTTGCATGAGCAGAAAGTATTAAAAATTCTCTTTTTGAGCCCTTTTTTGGGAGAGAGCCAGCGTGAAGGAGATTTTACTACATCTTTGTACCATTTTAGTAGTTGACCATTTTGAGTTTCTGTAAGTTTGAAATGTTGATTTTTTATATTTTTTTATTGATTTTTTGTATGGAAAGGGGGAGGGCTTTACATTAATTCTTGTGTTTCATGACTGATATGAAACTTTACAGGCTGTTCATGCAGTTATTGTACCTTTCCAACATTTATGGTCTCCATCTTATATTCTTTCCTCCTCTTTTGGATTTTGCTTTGTAAAAGATGACTTAAAAACTGCAGCGAAAACGCTACAAAAAGGAGCAATTGTATCACTGATCGTTTTTGACATAAATATCGCAGGAACCAACTGAGCACTCAAAGAAGTTCTCAACGAAAATCACATTTTGGAGTTCATGAATTATTTTGCAATATATCTGTTTCAATCCTAATTTTTGCTTCTATTTTCCCTCCTTTTGTCCTACATATTTACTCCTCACTTACCTGTCTCCTCACAACCTAAGCACCCTCCCTCTTCTGAGTCCACTCTAGACACTCTAAAGCCAGAGTAATGAGGTTGTTACGAGACAGGTAAGCTCGTCACCTGTAAATATCCAAACCTGATTTTACTTTTGTCCTACTCTTTCATAAGGGTGTGCTGCATGGACATCCTGAAGTTATTAGATTTGACATTTTTTTTTAATTTAGCAAATTGATCGATTTATTAGTCACAAATTGCTGTACTGTCCAATCAGCAATGAGATCTGAGTGTTGGGGAGTTGCTGGGGGGTGGGGTGAGGGAAGAGGCGGTGGAACATCTTGGTGTGAGTGACTGACCCCAATATTTTGACCGTTAATTGGTAGCTTAATTTGATAAAAATCGTAAATGCAAAAACATCACTTTATTAAAAAGATAAACATTTGACATCCCAGAATTTGATTTGTTGCCATTGACAACCCTTGTGGCCACAGATAAATAATCTCTGGAACTGGAATATTTTGACATGTACATGTACATGCTGGTTACTGCAATGTAATTAAATGTTAGGTTTGTTTCTAAGCTGATTAGTTATTTATCTTCGTTTTGTTGCCATTGACAACCATATATCTCTTTGTGGCCACAGAGATATAATTTCTGGAACTGATTTTGGACTGGTTATAAATGCAATATATTCCTAAATGTTAGGTTTGTTTCTAAGCCGATTACTTATTTATCACCGGTTATCATCTTTTTAGTAAATGTAAATTTATAAAGCTATAAAAGTTGAATAATTTTCTTTCTTTTTGCTTCTTTACTCCTTCAGGATCTAACCTCTCATACATGGCAGTATCTTTTCTCAATCCTTTTCACAATTATAAGGCAAGACTAATTTTATTCTTATATTTTATTGTCTTTTTTTTTTTTTCAAATGGTCACGTGTCCCGGCTTCATCATCTTTTTTTATTTTTCCATTTTTTTGCAGCTGCTTTTGGTCCATTTTTAGTTTGTCTCCATTTTAGTTTTTCATTTCAAAGTGAAAAGAGAAAAATAGCAAAACTTTGCCACCATATTTTTTGTAAATTCATTCTTTGCAAAAGCCAGGCCCGTAGCCAGGAATTCCGAGGAATTTAATTGAAGGAGGGGCACAAACAATTTAAAGAGGGGCTCAATACTTGTGTCCTGAAAATTGTGAAATGTTTGTATACATGGTGGTGCCTCTAGTGTGGGGGACATGCCCCAGCTTGGCTACGGGCCTGTTAAAAGCATGACAGCATTAATCAATAGAGTATTTGTTTGTTTAAGTGGTAAACAACTTCATTTAATGATACAGGCAATTACATATATCGGTGTTGTGGATTGATTCTATCATAACATAAGGTCATTGAAAGTATTGTGCCCAAATATTAGCATGCTAAAATAGCTAAAATATATGAAACAGTACTTATTTCCCTTGCCCCTTCTGATCCCATAGAGTATTCCCAGCAGTAAAAAAAAAAGAAAGAGATTTGAGGTAAGAATGTCAAATCTTGGTGATGAAAATTTCTTCAAAAGTAGCCGGGCATTAAATTCTTGTAGAAGTTTGACCATTAGTCAACATTTTAGCAAGTTTAGGTGTGGAGTGGGGGTGGGTATAGTGCTGATGACCTTAAAACAGCTTATTCCACATGTGTAACCAGTCAGTCAAGTTTAATACTGGAGCAATGACTTCAACCCAGAATCTATATATAGATGCAAAGTTAGTTAGTAGACCTACCTTGATCTGTTATGTGTTGTACATCCTATGTTTTCAACATCAACAGACCTCTCTCAATGATATGTCTGTTATGCGCTTAGGATTCAACATTGAAACATATTAATTTGAACTGTTGCACATTTACATTAGATCCTGTGCTAGCTAGGTATTAAGCCCAGTGTTCAGTATGAAGCCCTGCGCTCTGTATTAAGCCCAGTGTTCGGTATTATGCCCTGTGCTTGGTATTAAACCCAGTGTACGGTATAAAGCCCTGCGCTCCGTATTAAGCCCAGTGTTCGGTATTATGCCCTGTGCTCCGTATTAAGGCTGGTATTAAGCCCAGTGTTCGGTATTAAGCCCTGTGCTCAATATTAAGCCCAGTGTACGGTATAAAACCCTGCGTTAGCAACGATTGAACGGGAAGTTGAGGCTTGTTTACTAGAAGAAGAGGCACAAACCATAATTCTGTGAAGCTCTATCATGCTGTACATACCTACTACTAATTACATGCATAACAAAAACAGAAATTAAAAGGTCCCACCAATTCCTGATCAACACCAAGTTGCATTTTTGTTACAAATTTAACCATGAGCAAGAGATCAGATTTTCCCTGGATCCTAGTCTATAGCTCGGATTAAATCATGGGACTTGATCTGCATTTACGCCACAAATCAGACCCTGAGCAAAGGGGTTCCACACTAGGCTCTCGGCCTAATGTAGATTGGGATGGGGGTGGAGGTGGGGGTCCTTAGAGTTATTAGTGTTCCTCAGGTTAGATTATCTGCAGCTGTTAAGTTCATAAAAGTATTGTGCATTGCTTGTCTCAACATATTCATACAGCAATGTGCGGAACTTCATTGTGTCCATGGGCACAGCTACATTTGTGTGTTCTTTTTGTAAAACATAAACATCCTTGCTCACATTCTCATGTTGCCAACATGAATAACTTGAAGATGTATGAATATGTGCTAAATGTCATATTGTACAAATTATAAAACACATCTCTTTTCTCCATCAAGCCATTTCAAAACTGTGTCTTGTACGTATGATGAATTATGCATGATTTTCTTAACTGTCATCTCATCACAGTTCTATGCTTCATTTATTGGATATATAGTATGTATAATCCAACACAAAATGCATTTCAATGAACAAAGGAATGCACCTTCTATCACTATCTTTCGCAGAAAAGCATGTTTTATTTATATTTATATTTTGTAGCGGGAGGTTCGGTTAATATGATATCTATGGTGCAGTGGCGTAGCCAGGATTTTTTCAGTGGGGGGGCGCTGGGTGGGCTTGACCATTTCTTGGGAGGGCGTCATGTTACTATCTAAGCGGAGCGCCACCATGGGTTGGCGCGCAGTGTACCGAATTTTTTAGCTAAAATGGCCTCCTAGATCGTTGGAAATGACACTTCCCAGGCAATGTAAGCTGCTCTAAAGTTTTCTCAACATCCTTAAAAAATATTTGGTTGGGGGCTGCAGCCCCCAACCAAATATTTTTTTGGAAAATTCGGCCAATATGCTGAGAATTTTTCGGCACCTACTGAAAGAAAAATCAATTGCAATGTGTTTTTGAATGGTTAAACTTATATTATCATTATTGTAACGACTTCCCCCGAAATTATAACTTAATGGAAGGGTAATAACACGGCAAATGATTGTTTGTAATTGGCATGCGATGTAATAACCGATGCATGCCTTTATGATATGTACATTAACATGTTGAACGCGCGCGAAGCGCGCAAAAAATTTTGGTTATATTTTTCAGGCAAGTCGTTACAGCACCACCCCCCCCTCTCCCCAATCAAATTGGGCTCCTACGCCTATGTATAGACTGATTGGCCGGTAGTTCTCAGCGATAGTATTGTCTCCTTTCTTGAAAATTTTTTTTTTTGAGCGGTTTTAAGAGCATCAGGGTACGTCCCAGAAGTGAAAACCCGATTGAAAATGTAACAGAGTATCGAGGCAATGACGCAAGCAATGATGTGAGAAACCTGTATGATGTCAGCATTTTTTACCTTTTAACATCTTCTTTGGCATTCCAGTACCTAGAAACCTCATCATGGAGATTCGAGACCATTCAGACCAATGATATATTTTCGACTGGGGGGCGACAAGCTTTCATGGGGGGGCTGTCTCCCCCCCCCCCCCCCCCCCCCCCCACCAGTGGTTTATAGCCTGCTTACTTTATTGTCACCCTTTAAAATATTTGTTGGCAAGAGGAAGAGGGTCTGTAGCCTCCAATCCTGTTACAGAAAAAGTAAAATGATTAACATGCATCTGAGAATTTGATTGGTTTTCAAGAATGTGAATAGTAACATGCTGTATCAAATTTATAAATGGAGGCATACATCCCTTTCCCAAAGCCATGGAACCCCTGGATGGAATAAGATCATCATAATTTGGATTATTGCAACAAATTTTAATAAAAGACATGTTTTGTATTTTTGGAAAGAGTTCAAAATGACACTTTCCTTGGGATTGATTGTCTAATATTAAAGCAAACTATCAATTCCGTTTGTTTGTTTAGTTGATTCTTTGATGCATGGGATTATCTCCTTTTCTACCCCCTCCCTCATCATTCCCTCCCTTCCTTGGTTTAATTCTTTCTCAAGATGTAAAAAGGAAAAGCAAACCCAACCACCATCATTCAATGTGCCTTCACAAACAGGACTATACTTGAACAAATCTAACTATGACATCATCAAGCCATCGTGACATTTATGCTTTATCTATTAATGGCTGATATTATTATATGATAATGTCAATTGTTCCATAATAAAGATGGGATTTACAAATACTGAATTTAAAAATTTTTGAATTTCTAATATTCTTCACCACATACTGACATTGGTTTACATTGTCAACACGTTTTACCTCAACTCCCCTTTTAAGAAAATCAAGAAACGGGAACGGGAGAGGTTCCAACTACTATTGCCAATATATGACATCGTAGACTGACCTTTGAATGAATACAGAAAATCTCACAAAAGGGAGCAAGATTGCCCTGATTTTGGTAGGATGTTTCATGTTTAGCAAAAACTTCCCTCCCTCGTTTATTGTTAAAGATGATCATCTTTGTTGAGATAACCCCTTCTTTATTTTATTTTGTCTGACATTTATTTAACAAACCTAATGCTACATACCGGCACGGTTTGTTTGCTGAAGATATTTTGATGATAAAAGAAGCTTCAATATAAACCATCCTACCCATCTGAGTATACATACACATAAAACTTATTTCTTTGTTGCAATTCTTATGCTAAGAAAATGGCCTTGCTTCCTCACATTAACCATAATAGCCTTGAAAATGGGGTCATTATGTTGATTGGGTAAGCAATCTTCTCACAAGAATTGCTATGTGCAGGAAACTGTATGTTTTGATCTTAAAGGTGTTTATCGGCTTTAACATTTTTAAAGTCGATTCCAAAGTCACCAAACCCAGAAATAATTCATCATGTAATTTCTGATTATTATCTGATCGATAACATACACACTATTGATGGAAGTGTCTGTGCGACAAACTTTGTTATGGAATCTTAACTATGCAGACAAAATTATTTGTCATCAGTTGCCAATAAAAAGTTATTGGAGGTTGCCCTAAGTTTAATTTGTTTTTTTCTTTAAGAAACTCAATTGCCAAAAATATTCTCTCGATGCAAGCTCTACTTTAAATTTTTCAGGTTTGCTGAAAAGTTGTTCCATCTCATGTTAGAACAAGAGTGGTCATAGCAGGGAGTTGTTCCATAACAACTCCCTGGTCATAGTAGTGCAACTACTATGACACTAAGGGGCATTCGTTTAATTCGCTTCTACCTAATCAGCGTGCATTTGAAGTTCTGTCAATCACGATAGGATATGAATAGTTAGACTGCAACCAAACGATTATTACAACCTATCTAACTGTTTTACGATCCCATTTTTTTTTTTGAGGTTCGAGGTAATTTTGGACAACTGATGCATGAAGTGTCCTATCAAATACCCAAACAAAAACACTTTTCATGTTTTTGGCCAAATAGGTTTATGGCAATGCCCTTCCCTCAGGTGCATCTCCATGGGGACACATACCTCCCAAAAAATGTTTGTACCCCGCCAAATGAAATCTGTTGTGCCCCCCCAAAAGAGCCCCCCCCCCAAAAAAAAGAGCATAGGTTGGCATATAATGATCAACTGAACAGTTTACATACATTTACCTCCAAAAGTTTGCTGATTTGAAGCTGATATAAGTTCTGTACCTGGTGAAAACTGCAAAGATTCTGGGGATGACCCCTTGACCCCCTCCCAAAAGGGACCCTATGACTGATCCCTAGATCTCACACCAACATGGTCTAGCCTATTTTGCCAGCTTGCATTAATGGCCTAGATCTGTGGCCCGAAATGTTGCTGTCCCCCAGAAACACCCCTCCCCCCTCCACTTTAAAATTTCTGTTGACCATTGCCTTCCCTCCTTTAGTAATACTTATAAATTATTGCAACACTGTAGCTGGCTTACTATCAAGATTCCGTCTCCAAAAACCAACCAAACACAAAAATAAAATAGAACTGAGCCGTACAGTATCTACATCTGTATGGATCCTACATTACTGTTACAGTAGCTAATTAGTAACTCAACAACACATATACTATACTGTAGCTACCTCATTACTATCGGGCGTTGAATGGCTTCTCTAAAACATGAAGATTTAGTTTACTTTGACAGCAAAACATGTTCTCCGGTTCAATTAGAAAAAAAAAGCACTTGACAGTAAAATGTTGTTCGTTCAACTGAATTTAACCTGTAAAAAGTGACAAAGAAATAATTAAAGATTTCATTTTGACAATTTTAAAAAGAATTTTTGGGATTCATTGGTGTTTGTATCCTAAGCAGAAAAAATTTAATTATTGTTCATAAAGGAAATGGTAATAACAAGTGTTGACATAGACAGATATGTAACAAGAATGTTTGACACAGTATCTTGGACATTGAATGATTATTTATGTAGCATGAATATGCATGATATTTCACACATTTTAATTTGCATGATGAACTTTTGCATTGCACGTTTGTTTTGTTTTGTTGTTATTCCATCTAGTCATGCATATAATGAAATTCTGAATGACGTTGTAGTAATGTGTAGAATGTTTTGCAAAAAAAAACTTTCTTGTTTTAACGCTTATAATAT
>KN889977.1:10425-24354 GCA_000934455.1 Apostichopus parvimensis
TTGAATTTGACATGTTGATAGACGCAATGACATACTGTTTTTTGTTTCGACATGTCAATATGGAATTGTAACATGCTGATATCGAATTGTAACATGTTGATATCGAATTGGACACTTCACTTTCTTTTTCGACATTTATGGAACGTTTGGCTCTCCGTAAGTATGTGCATAACTCAAAAGACCAATATGGTCCCATGGTCTTTTTAGCAAACCACTATCCATTTTAATTCTACAAATGTTTCTAATGCTGCGATCAATTTTGGCGCTCCATATGTGTAACTCCAAATGCACCATTGATCGACTAACGTATAACCGGAACCAGTGTGGTGTCACATGTCGAGTAGTTACCGCTAGGCTACGTAGTACAGGGAGTTGTTATGTAACAACTCCCTGCGTAGTAGTAGTATTAATAATGTTCAATTCTAGGCTCCCACAGTAACATTAGACTGTGGACCAATACCTTGCCTATTTCCCTGCAGGTAATTAAAATTGCATCACTTATATATTGTGTGTAACATAATATTAATATGCGTCAATATTATGCAAAGAACGTACATGTCAACTCATCAGAAATTAAACCTATAGGCCTACTGTTCGGCTTACTTAAATGTGGCCGGGCGTAACATTGGGGCCTAAGTTAGCCTAGCCTAAGTTAGGCCTGGACTAACGTAAGCCGACCTAGCCTAATTTACAGGCTACACAACGCTAAGTTAGGGCCAATGCCTGTTCAATTGTTTTGCCTGTTCGAATTCCGGCTACAAATATTGCAAGGTAATTTAGTACCAAATCTGCACAAGGAGGACTGCTGTTGAATCAATGCATATCATTATCAATTCATTGAGCACAAATTTGAACACTTAACTCCCCCACTCATGACATGTTGCTGAATGTGAAACCTGATTAGTGGACGTACACACATGGTAATGTTATTGTTATAGTGCTGCACTGATGTGACTTGGAGTGATTTACTTCAAGGAAATCTTGATTTGCCAACACCTTGTCTGGTGGCAAATCTCAATGAATTAGAATCATTGTAACATTGCCAGACCTGTCAACCTGTTTGACCCCAAAATAGGGAGAATAACATTTTTCATGGCCAAAAAATAGGGAGAACAAGGGGAAAATAGGGGGGTTGGTAATTTTCAACTGAAATGATATAAATACTCCTAAATAAGTATAGTCTACTTATGCAATACAATGAGAGATTCATCCAATCAGTGTTTCTTCTTGTAGTTTACAGCAGCTCGCTTCGCTTTCTACAGGGTTTCTTTAGTAGGCTTCCATTTGAAACAGGGAACAGTGGACTCTGGGTACTGTGACTTCATGGCTAGTATGCTAGATAGAATCCCACCAAGCTTGAGACTTGACCGACTGTCTGTCTTGTTCTTGCGAACTACACTGAATAGCCTTTCCTGTTCAGCGTTACTGTGGGGAATTACTAAGCATAGGACTAATTGTTGGCGTCGCAAGTGATGAAACATTAAAAAAACCGGGAGGCCGGGAGATTCGGGTGAAAACCGGGAGTCTCCCGGTAAAACCGGGAGAGTTGACGGGTCTGCATTGCTGAGGAGATAACTTCTCCATCTCTCCAAATTCATTTCAAGGATATCGGTAGTCACTATTATTGTGGAAGGAATGATGCTGTTGAAACTACACTATTAAACTGATAAGCATAGTTCATTGTGCAAATTGAAAAGAGTAAGTCTACTTCAATGGATTGGATATGTCTTTCTCTCTAATCCCCCTCCCAAGTCTGGTTGTCTTTGAATATGAGAAAAGTTAGATCATTGGAAAGACTCTTTAACAAAGCAATCATTTTCCTTTTCAAGCTAAGAAACCAAGTTGAAGTTCGGTTTCTATGATGAAGCCATAGGAAGCTGAAGATGTTTGTCTTGCTTCAGCTCATTGCTGCATGGGAAAGAGCAAAAGGAATTGATGTGGAAAAACACAATTTCACATCAATTAACCTCACATTAAACTGTTAAGCATAAGCAGCCCTAGTCAGTTACCCCTCCCTGTGGCATTTTGCAACAAAACTCAACGATTTACTGATTTAGCACAAAAGTTTGTATAAAGAAAATATTCCATGCGCAAAGTGACCTAAGATTTGATGTACTGTCCCATGAATATAAGAATAAAACATACTCTTGACATTAATATAAAATAATAACAGACATTTGAACTGTAATTTAAAAATTCTTGTTTCCATTGTCACAGCTCGTGTGGATTCCTGTTACGTTCTCGGCGCTGATGAGGAGGAAATAGAAGGTAAGGAATCTGGGTTTAAAGTATTTCTTGACTTTTTATCAAGAGAGTGTCTCACTGATTGTCAGCATTGTTTATATCGGTATCTGCCGAATATTCCGACATCGGTAAAATTTGTGTCATTTTACAGATAGTTCGCAACCGATATTGCTTACTAGAAACAAACGTGCTATATTGTCAGAGCTGGCTTGAAAATATTTTGATAGAAATCAACCCCGCATTCTGTGGTATTTTAATGGAAATGGTAAACAGTCCATAAAACCAATGGTTCATATCGCATGTGCGACATAATAATAATAATAATATTTGCTTTTTATATAGCGCTTTATACCAGCGATAGGTCTCAAAGCGCTTTACAGACGTTATATTACCAGTGGCGGAGCTAGGGGTATTGGTCAGAGGGGCCGAGAATTGTCTGTAGGGGCGCTTTGGACACTATCTAAGCGGAGCGCCACCACAGGTTGGCGCGGAGCGTACAGAATTTTTTTGAGTAAAGATACTCCCTAGATCGCCGGAAATGACCCTTTCCGGGCCTTGCTAATTTGCAGATAAACGAAGAATAAATAGCCGTTAGAGCATTTTGTCAGAAAATTACACCAAAAAAATGTGACAAATGTCAATAGGTAGATGAGAGCGCAGTAAAAATGTCAATAATCGCGAATAAGTAAAAGTGGTAAAAAGCTGAAAAGGGCGCCAGCAGTCCATTTGAGTCCGCCATGGGGGGCATCCGCCCCCCCTGACTGTATGGACGCTCCGCCACTGTATATTACCCTGGTCTATGATAACCTGTCCCAGAGACAATCCCTCCAGTCTGCAGCAGTTATATACTGCGCCCAATGACAAGTTACCTTACAGGTACCCATTTAACTCCTGGGTAGAGAGAGAGGCAAGTGAGATAAAGCATCTTGCCCAAGGACACAACGTAATGAACTAGGCAGGAATCAAACCAGCAATCCTTGGATCATGAGTCAGACGCCTTAGCCAATTGGCCACCACGCTATCTAAATGTAGGCTATCAGTAGCCTATAATTGTGTAGGTGCTACCACCAAAGTGGTGCAGTCTTGCTTCAAATGAGAACTCAATAAGAATTAATGAAAGAATCAAATGTTTGAAAACATAAAACCTTTCATATTTCTAATAGAATTCAGTCATGTTAAGAGTGTAGTAGTAAGAAGCCACATTGAACGACCAGCGATGAAAGGAAGAGCCTTCACAAATGCATGGGCTAACGTTAGACTACATTTTTCATTTTTAGTTACTGGTATAGGTGGATACTGGGATTTTAAAATTCCCGTTTTTGGCCAGTGTCGATAGTAACAATATCGTTGCAACATTAATAGTGTTGAATCAAGTTTCCTACAAGTGGTAGTTTCATGTAAGTTACTATTGTAAAAGCCATAAAATGATAAAAATCTTGGCTGTATCAGAGGCTTTCTTGAGGATGGACATTTTGACCCGATATGTTACAGAAAGTCTCCAATAAAGTTAAATGCCAACAATCCACAAGCTATAAGTAGCGACCCATTGATTCAAGCACTCTTTGGTTTTCTTGCATGCAGTATGTGAATATAGTTTCTGTGCGTCGTCAACTTGCTATTCTTGTGCAATAGGCAATACAATACAACATAACGTTAGCAGTATACAAGCAATGCTTTGTATAAAAGGTACAGGCAAAGTTAAATGCCAGTCTATGCATGATAATAAAATTTTAAAAAAGCAACTGCCCGTTACCATTTTGCAACCTTTTGTCAAAATTTTTTGTTTATCAAAGTATTCAACCCATGATTGTTATTATCTGAGGTAAAGAGAAGTTCTGAATGCATCCCTTGAAAACAAAGAATACTGACTGCAGACTTATCAATGGTTTCAGTCAAGCAGATCAAATAACAATGATTCTTCATATGGATTTAGCTGCGTCACTAGTTGGATTGTTTTTCTAAACTGTAATATACAACTTAATATGTAATATATAGCTCTTCAATAATGGTATTCCATTGAATGCATGTCTACCCACTGGAATTTTGCAATCAGCTACATGTAAGCCTAGATATAGCCTACTGTATATATGATGGTTTATAATACATTTTGGAATAAACAGTCAATATTGTATTAAAAGTCCTGGCCAGTGAATTAATTGGTTGATATGCACACAAGTGAGTGAGCTCTACAAATAAGAGGTGATTAATCTCTGATCATCTTCTGGTAATCCTCACTCATTTAATTCTTGGACAAATTTGACTCGCTGGCTACTACATCAGTCAGTTAAGTGGAATTTTTAATGAGCAATATATATGGCAAGGAATCAGATAGCCTTCATTAAAAGGGACACTTTTAACGCATTTCACTGAATTTGGGATAGGGGAAGGGGTACATGTATGCACCCTGTGTCTGTTGCCCCTGTACTGTAATCAGGGTTTATCCAAGTAACACAGGTAGTAACTGTAGATAAACATGTGTTTCGAGCCCAAGATAAAACAGATACACTTGTGTTTCGAGCCCAAGATATAATAGATACACTTGTGTTTCGAGCCCAAGATAATCTATACACATGTGTTTCGATCCCAAGATATAATAGATACACATGTGATTGGTTTGGATGGTTTACAGTGTCATCATTGGTTTTCTATGAAAACTTGACTTTTCTTATTTTTAGTCTTCCTGTTGATTTATCCTTTAACTATGACATATTTAGTGTGGATACTTACTACAGCTGCACATGGGTGTAAATGATTCAAACATTATAAAGGAAAAGCAAGTTGCACATTTTTTTATTTTTATTCCAGTTGAATTGCCATGATTGCATCCAACATTCATCTTACTCTTGTCAATATATCACCGTGCTGTAACATATCGCCCAGATTTAAACATATTAATTGCGGCATCTTCACCCACCTTAGTACCAAATTAGCATAGGCGTAGGAGTCGGGGGGGGGGCTGGGGGGGGCTGTAGCCCCCCAAGCAGAAATGTTTGTGAAAATTCGGGCAATATGCTGAGAATTTTTCGGGTACCTACTGAAAGAAAAATAGTTTGCAATGTGTTTTTCAATGGTTAAACTGATATTATTATTATCTTTATTATTGCAACGACTTCCCCAATAATTATAACCAATATGGAAGGGTAGAATATATAGGGTATGTTATTGGCATGGGATGTAACAACCGATGAATGCCTATATGATATGCACATTAAGATGTTGAACGCGCGCAGAGCGCACAAACAATTTTGGTTATATTTTTCGGGCAAGTCATTACAGCCCCCTCCCCAAATCAAATTGGGCTCCTACGCCTATGCAAATTAGTCCATTGAGCTGTTGTTTTGACCTAGATAGCCGATTCAGAGAATTCTCAGTAATTTTGTTCAGCAATATTTAATTTTTTATTAATTTGTTTAATTTAATAGTTAATATTTTTGTATTATTCACACCGTTTTTGCTTTCTTTGCACATATGCAACACTTTTTGAATTTCTTCTCTTTTAAGATTGCGATCCGTCCATTCATGAGGTAGGCGAGACTCTCACTTTACACTGTGGAGAGTTTCCAGCGGATCCTCTCTCCGAAGGGTCTTCCGTAGCATGGTACAAAGATGGCAACCTCCTTAGCAACGGGAGCTTGAATTTGACGATCGAAAATGTCAGCACGGCTTCTAGCGGAGATTATTCATGCCTACTCGACAGCAGAAGTACACCAAGCCAGCTAGTACAGGTCAAAGGTGAGCTCAGTGATATTATGCCAAATTTGATAATCGTTTTGTTTTACCATATTTTATTTCTTATTGATTAATCTTTACACTTACATGAGAAGAAAGTAAAATTTTGCAAAAAGACAGTATTAAGTTTTATTTCTTTTTTCACAAGTTGAAATAGCTCTAGAAAGCTACTGTACTGAAATATTTCTACCACTCAAGTGTTCCTTTTTGCAATTGTAAATGGACAAAGAAAAGAAAGCAAAAGGAGCTGATCAAAGTCACTAAATTTCCATGTTTAGACCCCCTCCCCTTTCAGTCACAGGCTAGCTTGACACCTCCACACAATAAATTGGACTTATTTTTGGTGCCTTTTTTTTCACAATGGTATTAACAGATACTTCTAAATGGAAATTCTCAGCCCCCGATTGTTGGACACGGGTAAGAGGCATCTACAACTGTACATGGCATGAGTTAACTAATGATGCAGAAGACACAGTCACCTACGATGCCTTGGAGGACGACATCCAAACTAGATACCAATGGCACTTCACATACGATGACGAGACAAAGTAAGTAGTATACCTCTCGGGGAACAAAGTCAGTGGCGGAGCGTCCATACTGTCAGGGGGGGGGGCGGATGCCCCCCCTGACGGACTCAAATGGACTGCTGGCGCCCTTTTCAGCTTTTTACTACTTTTTACTTATTCGCCATTATTGACGTTTTATTGCGCTCTCAAATACCTATTGACATTTGTCACATTTAGTTGGTGTAATTTGCTGACAAAATGGCGATGACACCTATTTATTCTTCGTTTATCTGAAAATTAGCAAGGCCCCGAAAGGGTCATTTCCGGAGATCTAGGGAGTATCTTTACTCAAAAAATTTCTGTAAGCTCCGCGCCAACCTGTGCTGGCGCTCCGCTTAGATAGTGTCGAAAGCGCCCCTACAGACCATTCTCGCCCCCTATGACCAATACCACTAGCTCCGCCACTGAGTCAGTGTAAACTCTTCGCATGGCACTTTGGAAGGCTATGGACTTTGTGTCTTATATGAAAGACTATGGTTGTTCTGTGTATAAAAACTGCTATATACATCTTTACACTTCGATTGCAACTGGACCCATTTTGCATACCAGCATTTTGCAATACGATACCCGATAAATTTGTTCACTGCTAGCCCCTGACACCATGACTTTTTTCGTGCTTCAAGGAAATTGTCCCAATCAATCACAATCTGAAAATTAGCACAAAGATATAATGGTCAAACTGAAAGGGAACATGATCTGACGTATAACCTTAGAAGATGAAATGCATGCATGATAATGCCCGATCATCTTTTTAAGTATATTCCACTGGAATTGAAATTGGTTTTCAAACTCTTTAAAAAGCAGGCCTCTGGCACAGTAGATAAAAGATACCTATAGCCATGAGATAAAAAAACAGCTAAAAATTTAGTCTTTTGTGTTTGGGAAACATTTTGATGAATAAATGTCTGGCTAAATACTTGAGATTGCAGTCGATTGAAGTTTTCATATTGGTTGATTAGTGTAAAGCAGTAGAATCATTGAAAATTGAGGACGGAAAGACATACATACATATGCCCAAACACACATGCATAAGTACACACATGTTTGTACTACATTCAGACCGAGGACCCCATTGCATTTTCCATTGTTCAAATCCACGTACCCTAACCTTAACAATACCCCATACAATAGAATTCTTCCGAGGACGTGGTGATTCTTTAGAGATCACAACCGAGGACCTGAAATTCTTTTGTTCAAGTCCTCGGTCAGATAGCAAAACAAATGCACGCATACACACACCCATACACATACATACATACATACTATTTCATGATTGTCTTTCCTATTAACACAAACACATAATGAGACCTGATGCTTATTAATTGTGCATGTATTGCTGTTTGACGTTTCATGGCCTATATATAAGAATTAATTTGTTGCAAAACCGCTAATTTCAACCACAGAAACTTAAAAGGGATTGATATTACTTGTCCTTCCTGTTAATAATGAGTAGGTATCTTGTGTTACCTATTTCTTTTTATGTTTTCATCACATAGCACTGAAGTCTATCCGATTGTACCCAATGATGGTAGCTATTCCGTTATTACAGTGAACAGTTCTTCAATGCGCTACTACGTCACAGTCTGTGCTGTCAATTGCCTTGGCCACTTTAAATCTCAGCTTGCGTTCGCCTCTGAGTACCATAATGGTTTGTTGTTTTTAAAAAAAATTCCTTATAGATACATATATATATTTTTATATTAATTTTCAAGCTGCGTCCATTTTATTTTTTGGATTCATATTTTAAGGGATTTTGTCATTTTGTTAATTAAATTTACTTGAAACTCACTTTTTTTCTTTTTAGGAATTTCACTGTAAATCTACATTATTTTGAAAATTATTCCTTCATTTATATATTTTTTTTATATGTATGTATATATTAGATCCTCCTGCAAGCAGGAACTCGCGAAGAAGCCTCATTGGCTTATCAAAGCCGCAAGCTGACCGAAGTCAGTCTCTTACATTCATATTTAACGTCCATGATTATGAATTGTTATTTGTCCACAACTGGAAGACATACGTTAATCTGGGAGTGACTCGAACCGGGGACCTTATGATTGAAAGGCACCGGCGTTAACCACTGAGCTAACACTCCACATATGATAATGTGGAGTATAAATATTTAAGCTGTGTCAATTTTATCCTTCATATTCATATTTTAAGGGTTTTGTCATTTTGTTGTCATTGTAAAGCGCTCTTGAACATGCTTAAGCATGAAAAGAGCGCTATATAAATTTGGTAAATAATAATAATAATAACCTGACTATATAGCCCCGGCATCTACTGTGGCACTCCTCCTGAGCAGAGACGTAGTGAGGTGTATAGTCCTCTATTCACATCATTTATCATAGCTTGTGTCTGTATTAGAATATATTAGAAACCCTAAACTATCAGAAAATTGATTGTTTTGTTTTGACAAACACAAATAATTTAGTGCTGACATTTGTCATATATTTCATTGTTAAAAGTATACCAATGAACAGTGAAATATAGTAATGAAAGGAATTATCAGTAAACCTTTATAGTCAAAGTTAACACTTGACCACTCATCCATTTCATGGAATTAGTTTTTCATATTTGACACAGGGGAAATTTTTGGGGATTGTTTCTTTTGCTGGTTGTCCCCAAGAGATGTGGAAAGAAATAACGAAAATGACCAATTTTTACACTGTAAGGGTCGAGAAATGTGCAGGTTTGTTGAATAGAACGCTATTAGCCCAACGAGGCCAGTAAAACTCCGGTTCGGTTGGATCATAGGTCTGTGACCAGTCACTTTTCATCTGTTACATTAGTTTTGTTCAAATTAGATCCGATATCTATACCAATTTATCATTTGACCTATTTGGGGGCATTAATTACTAAAAACAATGGAACCTGAATTTGATGCAAAAACTAGTTCGTCTGCAGGACGACCACCAAACCTGTCTTCCGTTCTCAGAACGGACATTTGATGGCCTCGGACATCCGGACAGTTACCGTTATAAATTTGCCCATATTGTAATGTGCAGACTCTGGTACACACGGATGAGGGAGGGGATTATGGGGGAGGGGATTATGGGGGAGGGGATGATTGGGCAGGGGATGATGGGGTAGGGGATGTTGGGGGACTATTGGGAGGCATGTGGAATCTTTTTTTAGGTGAACGGTCAAATGTTATTTGCAATTTTGTGTGTCACCGTGACGGTTGCAGATGATATTGTGCCTGTATTTCCATACATCGTCCTATGCTCAATTGACTATAGTTTGTTTCTTACTCTGCTACTCTCTCTCTGTGCATGTACTGCAGCGGTGCCGTATCCACCAGGTAACGTCCAACTCTCACCGGTCAGCACAGATCAGATGCATGTCAGCTTTGACCATCCAGTGTCTTGGAACTATAGGCATATGTTGTATAGGTTGAAAATAGTGACCCAAGGAGACACTTGGAATGAAGAGAAGGTATAATTGTCTTATTGTTACATCTTGATTAGCTGTTTCCCCAGTTAATTGAGACAATTGTATTCAATTCATATTTGTACCTGCCCAGGGTCGTCTTTGGTCGATGTAATAAAGAAAGTGCTTTGAAGGGATACATTCTGATCGTTAAAAGGTATTAATTAACTTTTGGGCAAACTAGCTGAAAGTTTCTACATTGTTGGATCAAAGACATGTCATATAGCATTTTGAGCAACACAGATCGAGGTACTAACTTTTTTTATAATTTTTTTTTTATTTTATTATTTTTTTGTTGTTGTAAATTTGGGGAAATTTTATGCATGCATCTAGCCAGAACAAGATTCATGATTTCATCTTGTCACAATTGAGCTAAAATTGTTCCTGGTTGGTTTTCTTTTATATTGTACAATTCATTTATCCACCCATGAAAAAAAAATGAAAGAAGCGATTTGTACAAACTAGATGCATATATTATTTAAAGCTTTAAATGAATTACAGCAATGACCACTAAACACAAACCTTCCAAATATAAGGACATATCAATAACAATATTGTATTAATAAAGTAAATCTGTGTGAGGATATCTGTCATAATGACATCACAGACCACCAACTATGATCCACTTACTGGAGTGAGCAAGGTCTTTTTTTTTGCCCCCCTCATAAAGATAGATTACATTCGATCATTTGTATCTAGAACAATGAGGTATGAAGATAGAGGGTGTCCTCTTCCATCCCAACATTAACGCCTGCCACCACGGTATCCCTTTAAAAGCCCACAGACAACCAGGGACAACATTCCTATAGGCATTAGAAATCATGACAATAGCTGCAACTCCCATCAAAATCCATCAAAGATTGACCATTTGACAAGTCTTTTTTTTTAATTCTATAGCTTCGTTTATGAATAAACATTAGCTAATTATGCACATTGAGGATGTAAAGGGAGTGACTGTGTAAATTTCTGTTATGTTATTCTTTTGTTTTTTACCAACCGTAGTGTCAAGAACACCGAACACAAGTTTGTGGCCTAAGGCGATTGTTTGAAAGTATTTGATTGTCTTCTTTGCAAAAGAGGAACATCACATTATTCAGATGATATATGTCATGGGGCTTGTAATCAGGGATTAACTTAATAAGCGGCTGAAGTAAAGACATTTTGAGGAGCACGACACTCTGCATCACAGCTTGCACACATATTGAATGAGTTTCCCCAGATCTATCAATCAAAACTTCAACTGTGTATATCTTGGAAGCGAAAAGAGCTTTTCCAAACAAATTCAGCAGATTTTGAATGAGTTTATCACACACAACAAATGAACTGAATATTGGGCAAATTGGCTAGGGTGTCCATAGGCATTGAACAGTTGATATGTGAATACTGACAAAACGTATACATCAAAAACGTGTAGTATCTGTTCCCTTTCGAGTGGAAAGGTGATACACACCCGATGATGATCACACCGTCACAGTCCCGATGCAACGGGACTGGGGTTGAGAGCGGATCAGTCGTTCGGTAGTTTTTTTTTCGTGCCCAGGCTCTTTCCTGGGTGACTTTTCTTAAAAAGTACCCTTCAAAAACACCCCAGTTCTAATGTAGGATAAAACTACAGAAGCAAATTGTTGAAATGTTCCAATATGCAAACTGATAAAAAATGTATTTTTTAATAATTTTTTTGACTGCAATATCCTACATTTTCTTTACATGCTATCAGATAATGGTCTCAGGTGATGCATCTTTTACCTTTAAAGTGGAACCTGGCAAACCATACACCCAGGTCTGTGTAAAAGTTGCTGCATACTTGGAACTAGACTTGTATTCAGATGATACATCGCCGGTATGCCATCACACTAACATGACAGGTAAATAAACAAATTCGTCATTGTCACAATCTACGTTCATATGGGTTTTTTGTTCCCATAAAGTATCACAAGTTTTAAATCTCTGGGAGATCAGGAGCAATTAAGTCAGTAATTTCTGCACAAAATTTGGATCATAACTATATTCTGCTTTATCTGCCAATATCTCCCCCCCCCCCAAAAAAAAAACCAAAATTGAAGTATTTAGGAAGAAATCATATATTCATTCCATAACTCACAAAATATGACTAATGGCTAGCTGTCATATTACAAACTTTTATATTTTGTGCGCCCCTGAATGTCTACTTTAGCATGGAAAGGCTCTTTATCAAACTTCCACGGAAAAAATTTGGAACTCTCCTTCCTTTCTGTTTTCTTATTGTGGATAAACGTTGCTGGTATTAAAGTTTGCCGGGTAAATGCCACAGCTCATATTTTGCAGTGCAAACATGCAAAGGCTGAAAAGTTGTTTTCAAGATGTGCAGGTATATATTGTATTTACCAAAACCAAGAAAATGAGGGTATTTATTACCTCAAAGCGCAATTGCAAGGATAAACTTTAGGCAGCATTTTCAGTCTTGAAATAGTATGTCAAATTCCAAGAAAAGTGGGCCAAAATTTGAGAATTAATATTTCTTTCGTAACCAAGTTAGCGATGCAGCTACGAGATTTTACAGGCTTGCTCATAAAATCCATAGAGATGGGAACCCCCTGCTTCATAATGAGCTGAACTCACTGATACCCCGTTCCCACGAACGCGGTCTTGCTTCAAGCAAGCATAGGTGGAGCTAAAGCTGTAACCGCAGATAAGCCCTGCAATTTGAACCCGCGTTTCAACGAGTTAACTCCGGGCATAGCGGCACGCTTGGAAAACCTTGGAAAACGTCCGAACCAGGTTATTGCAATAGAGAATACGAGCAGCGATCGACAGCTATGCAGTGAGTCTTTTCGACACGTGCATATATCATCCAAGCAGCGCACACACGCTAATTTCTACCGGGGCTTTACCGATACGGCCAACGTTTACCACCTTTGAAAAAGTCAATGCACTGGGCAGGGAAATCATTGTTCGTATCTGAAGCGCAATATTTTGAGTGGTAGGACTTTTCGCGGGGGTTAAGTAAAAAAAATCTTTCATAGTTCCCAAAATGAAAACAAATAAAATGGAAAACCTAAATATAATCATATCAATTATATCTAGCAGATATGCTGACTTTGTGTGCGTACAATTGTTCCAACAACTCTGGAAAAAAATCTGTTTGCACACTTTACCCAAAAGAAATATTTAACCCCTAACACAAAATGGTTGGGTTGGGCTCGATGTCCACACCTGTTTTATACTGTACCATTGGACTTGACATAAATGTAAAAACTTTTCTTGGCAAGTTGCC
Source organism: Apostichopus parvimensis (assembly GCA_000934455.1). NCBI lineage: Eukaryota > Metazoa > Echinodermata > Holothuroidea > Aspidochirotida > Stichopodidae > Apostichopus > Apostichopus parvimensis. The sequence continues at coordinate 23,650 of KN889977.1, forward strand.
GACAAGAAATTCCACTGCAGTGTGTTTTGGAAACCACAACTGATAAAATCCATCGTATCTTTTACACCCCAAGGCAATAGTTTATTTACATTGGTCAACGTTTACCCGGGCTTAGCTGTCCTAACCCCACCTCTCATGAGGGGCTTGATCAAGCTCGGGCTTGCCCCGTTCCCACGGAGTAAAAGGGTGGATCAACTTGCCCTAGCCTCGATAGGTCGATCAAGAGTGAAGCAAGCCCGCGTGCGTGGGAACAGGCTATGAGTGCCACTTGAAATATTTTCAGTGCATCTGTCGACATGTTATTTTGTGGGCGATAAAAGTCCCTGGATTTTTCTAGTGAGTCTAACAGTTTTTGCATCTGAGGAGAGTGACTTCAGTGGACTGACCTCACTGGACTGAGTTGTAATTAGATAGTTTTCTTTTCAGACCTCTCCAATTTCTTTGCAGGTGGGAGTGTCATATTTCAGCACTGAGGATTGAAGGATACCTTTTGGCACTAGTGATAATATATGTATATATGGATGCAACCTGATCAATCCACAAGTACATTGACCTGGAGTTGTCTATTGTCTATATAGCCCAGCTATAAAGTAGAGCCGACCTTTATTCAAAATTAAATAGCTTCCCCAAGGGCAGAAGAAATATTCATCACAACTGACCCGGGTGGACAGTGCAACATGTATGTTGTCACAGTGTATGCTTTGC
>KN889977.1:32561-49140 GCA_000934455.1 Apostichopus parvimensis
AGACAACTTTGATTGTTATGTAACTGAGGACAGTTTAATGCTAGGTATAAACCAAATGGAGAAATTTGATGAGAAAGCTAAGAATAACTCCTGCATTCAGGAGAAATCCGTCTTGGAAGTTAATGGCTATGTTCCAAATAAACAATTAGACACTTGTGTTGGAGAATGTGATGCATATACCAGAGAAGCTGACTTGAAAAGGAAAATGGGAGATAACCATTTGACTCCGGTTAAAGAAGACAACTTTGATTGTTATGTAACTGAGGACAGTTTAAGGCTAGATATAAACCAAATGGAGAAATTTGATAACAATAACTTGCATGTTCAGGAGAAATCAGTCTTGGAAGTTAATGGGTATGTTCCAAATAAACAATTAGACATTTGTGTGGGAGAATGTGATACATACACCAGAGAAGCTGACTTGAAAAAGAAAGTGGGAGACAACCATTTGACTCCGGTTAAAGGAGACAACTTTGATTGTTATGTAACTGAGGACAGTTTAAGGCTAGGTATAAACCAAATGGAGAAATTTGATAACAATAACTCGCATGTTCAGGAGGAATCCGTCTTGGAAGTTAATGGGTACGTGCCAAATAAAGTAAGGCAAGGCGGTAACATAAAGGTCTCTAGATGTGATGACCCTTATCTTGTTGAAGAATTTGCAGCAAACTGTAGTGTGGTGCACGCTAGTAGTTTTTCAGATGCCAGTAGTGTTCAGAGCAGTGAGCCGTTATATACCAGATGCAACTAAGAAACCGTAGGCTTTCATGTTATTGTTCCCCAACAGTGGCGGAGTTTCTTGATCTGCATGATGGTGGTGGGGAAGGAGGAGTATAAGGATGGTAAGAATATTAGTAGGGGTTGGGTCAGGGGGTAGAAAGTGGGGCCCCCACTTTTTTCCAAAATAGCAAATGTGCCCTACTGGCAAATAAAATGTGTCCCTTTGATGAAGAACTGTCCTTTGGATATCTTAAGCCTTTGTTAAGTTTAATATTTTATTTTAATTATTTACGTGCACCATAATAGCATTGATAGCATACTAACACATCATATATATTTAAGTAAAATAGCCGGTGTGTATCGGTTTATAGCATAACAAGTGGTGGTTGTGGAATGAGAGAGTGCCTTTCTGATGTCTCCCCACTTTTTGGAAGCTTCCTACCCCTCTGGGTTGGGTGCACCTTATTTATCATAAGGTCTCAGCAGTTGCATCAACAACTTGTTCATTGTATGTGTGTGTGTGTGTTAATATGGGGCCCACATGTGTGGGAGTGTGTGACTTGTATGTATGCATGTAGTACTATGTAAATACGTTTGAGTATGTGTATGTATGTACCTAAAGTTTCCAGTATGTGGTACTCTCTCTATTCAAAAGTCTGTTTCCTTGTAACAGAACAGCCTAGTTATTTTTCTTTTTTTGTCTTTTATACCAATTTCCTGTATATCAGGTTTGTGAGTTAATTTACTGCTGTAGTTGTTTGTATAATATTTGGATACAAGTGCAATTGAACTGAACAAAGTAGGGAATGAGTGCAAATTGACCAATTCTTTAGTGTTTACCGAAAAAAAGAGTATTATTCCTTTAACTTCAACTATCATAACCATCTATATGTACAAATGTCATTTTTCCATGGAGACTATATTAAACAACATGATTTGAAATGTAAAGTTCCATTTTGCTTTGTTTTTATTTTTTCAATGGTTTTGCATTGCTCAGAATCAATTATTAATGCTAGCTTTGGTTTTAATTACTATCTGTTACGAAAACTTCTTTCCCAGGCCAGTCTAAATTCTAGTAGACTCATAATGATAGATTGTTCTTGAGAAATATCAAATAACAGGATTAAAAATCGGGTGAATATAAATCATTGTAGATTACATCGATGTCATGGTACTTTTGTTACAACACAAAATATGTAAACGTGTTTTTTAAAAATCAGCAGTTTCTTGGTCTAGCAAGTGACAGCGTGGCCTATGTACCTAATTTATTTTATTTTTTTATAGCTCAGGGGAGAAAACAATAAGCAGAGACTTCAAGTTCAGAGGTTTCATATAAAATTTTATTGACAATTATTTTGTCAAGATGACACATTCCCTTTTCATTTTTACATTTTTAATCCTTTACAATTTATGTTCCCTCTCAGCTATAACTCTGTAACACAATGTAATTTTTACAAAGTGGCTCACACATAATTTACACATGAAAACATATTTTCCACCCGCTAGGCCACGTTCGATCTACTGTAACAGGTAACTTGTGATAAATACGGCTAGGGTAACAATTAGATGAATTATATTTTTGATGTAACTTTAAAAATAAATAAATCGTTCTGTACAAAGCGCATCATCTAAATATGGCTTAAATAAAAAAATTAAAAATTAAAAATATCAAATCGGGTAATGTTATTTTACAAGGTAATTGAATTTTTTGTTCTCCAATGGCATAAACAAACACAAGGACAAAACAGCAACAAACATTTATACACCAGATCTCAGACCAGCTGCAGATGACTCTTTAATTATACTTCAAAGGAACAAATAAAAATACTTTGTTAACCTGTCACAACATTATCCCCCCCCCCCCCTACTCCTTCCCTCGTTCTCCTAAAATAATACATAATAAGCAATACTGCCACTAACTTCTTTACGTCAAGCGATACAGATGTCTGTAAAGGACAACATAGAAGCCAAGCAAAGTTTTAATTCTGTTTACCAGAGACCACAGGGTTACACTGTTCAATGACAAACCATCAAATAAATACCAACTCTTGTCAAAGAAGATACATATTAACACTTAAGACGTTACTGGCTAATGTGATGTCATGATTAAACTTACTCAAGTCTTCGGTGTCATTTACAATGAAATTTCAAAACGACCATCATCCAGCAACTGGGACAATTTTTTTTCCCAGCAGTTTTGGGGAACAGAAATGTTCATTACAGCATATTACTATTACTTAAGCAGTAACGAGACTACCATTGAGTTGTGCCTTGAACCTTGTTGTATAAAGGCTATCCACAAAGTCTGGCCCAGATATGCTAGAAAGACCAATAATGGTCTCTTCTTTAATTTTCAACCAGAGCTTCTTCATCCACTGTCAAAGCATATTTTGTTATTAATTATTAACATTAGCACGCAAGCTTCAAATGCCTGGAAAACTATTTGGAGGGTGAGAAAAGTCAAAATAATGCTCTTGAAAGATTTAACCACATTGATTGAGCCTCTGTAGATGTGTAGTTTTGGACTGTTAAGAAGCATACAAGTCTAGTAGACAAACAAATTTGAGAGAAAATGTTTCCTACATGAAAATGAAAAAAAAAATGAATTGTTTAAAACTTTGCAAATTTGTCTAAATATTAAACTTTCACTGATATCCACTGGACTGTTAAGAAGCATTCAAGTCTAGTAGCCAAACAAACTTGAGAGAAAATGTTTCCTACATGAAGAAAAAATGAAATGTTTAAAACTTCACAAATTTGTCTCAATAATAAACTTTCACTGATATCCATGTTATGTTATTTCATTGGTATACTCTTCTATTAATGTCTATTAAAGCAATTGTTGAAATTTCTTTACCTGAAATTAAAACAATGTCAAATGTATCCAAGTGTAGATACAACCATTGAGCTTTAAACAGGGGCAGGATTTGATGTGTGAAGGTGGTGTGGGGGGTGGGGCAAATTTGGGGGAGGGGTCTAAGGGAAGGGTGGTTCCCTTTGAGGTACGTTTGGATTTTATAAAGCCCCTAGATGTAATATGGTGCAATATTTAAAGGTTATTTCCAAGTATTAGTTGTGTATTTGAAAATGTATTTATGCTATGTGCATAAAAGTGTTGCCAGATTTATTAAGCGACATAGAAAGTATTAAACGGATTTAAGTAAGAAATGTCACACTTGGTCAATCTTTTTAATAGCCTGATTACAGGGGGGGGGGGGGGGGGAAGTGCCCCCTGTAATCTTACCTACGGCTATAAGTATACAACTTGTTGCCCCATTTATAGCAGATATCTCATAATCTTGAGATGAAATTTAATAGTACTCGATTGTAAATGGGATGAAAGCCACATCGATGTATAGCTACAAATTAAACTGTCTGTCTGTTTTACAAATACAGCTACAAATTCTTAAACAGTAACAGCTAATGTTAGAATGATAACAATGGATAAATACTGAAAGCTACAAATCAAAAGCTATAGATGGTTGCTACTAGATGGACATAACCACATAGTCAGATATGTATCAAAAAATTCACATAACATTTATGATATTAGAATAAAAAAATTATGTTATAATACAAATAAATATGAACAGAGCTAGTAGATATACATATAAACAGCTAGTACTGGTTGGCAATAATATTCAAACTATACTCAAACGCATACTTGCAAAACAGAAGAGATTCAAAAGTCCCTAAAAGTGACGGAGAATGAGCAGCTGCAACTTGATTGGTAGAATATTGGAATAATGTACAATAAAGAACTGGCTTCATTTTTCAGTCTGTATTAATATGATAATTTTTTGCACGTAAAAAGGATATGGCTGTAAAATACCATGGAAATAAAAATCCCAATATTTTCAAAAGAAATGCATACTGGTTTTGTGCGAAATCAATTTAGTGAGTAATGGATACAACAATGTGAACTCGACCACATATTTTGCCATTGTAAAGCTATCTTTCAGTACAGTGCTAGTGTTCGTGAGTAATGTTTACAACAATATGAACTCGACCACATATTTTGCCATTGTAAAGCTATCTTTCATTATAGTGCTAGTGAAATATGACCTACAAAATGGGTAGCTCCGTCTGGGAAAATCAAGACCACGGAAGAATCATCTCGGTGACCAAAAGCAGTAGATTTACGAGAGAAACATTTTACATTCAATTTTCCACCATATAAGGTGGGTACTGCAGTTCATGATGGCCAAAATGAAAGACGGGGAATCTGATAACATATCCTGCTATGTCATTCAAAATTGCACCTGGAATGATGATGAGACTTATGCATAAACATTAAGGACTGTGACCACAAAGAATGCAACATCAGATTACATTTATAGCATGAAACTATTCCCAGTATTTATATTATTAAAGCTTTTGGTGATTTGCCAGATAAGCTAAATGGATCTATAATTCTTCATTTTCAGGTGGTATCTAATGTAATGTTTATCTTTCAAAGGTGTCATTCTAATCCAAGTGGCCACCAACTCTGCTTGTTCTGCCCTAGGAGCTCCAGTTGGATCACTGAGCCAGCAGCATATTTACACACCAAGCTGCCCCTGCATTTAACTACCTATCTATCAAGGATTAAACAGTCAAACATGGATAATCTAGGCACATTGGGAATTAAGGTTTTTCCAGAGACACCCAAAACAAATTCCGTAGTTTTTTTTCCACTATAATTTTGCCCTACAAAATAGTGCATTTTTCTTAGTATAATATTATGTGAACATTAGAGAACGGGAAAAAGTATCAAAAAAGTACTTGATGTAATTGTGATACGGAAACAAAGCTGAATATTTTATTGATATTTATGTTTTTAAACAGGACTTTAGAGGAGAATATTTTCATTAATATGCCATAATAAACAGAGGCATTGTTGAGTTATGGATGTGGATGTTTATCCAGGTTCCAGATAAAGAGGGCCCTGACAATCCAGGTCTTCTGCAGTAACTCTATGTGAGACTTTGAGGAATTGATAAAGGTTTGTTACTTAAATCTATATGAGACTTTTAAGAATTGACATCAACTTGTTATTAAATGTTTGTCAGCAATTTTGATTTGATATCATAGTACATCCAGAGCTAAGAGTAAACGTCAGTCATACCATCTACCCCCCCCCCCCCCCCCGATGCCCAAGTAATGCTAGTGAAGGAAGTAAAGAGAGGATGGTGATATCAGTTACTGAAGGGCAGGCTGATCGTCAACTACTGACATACTAGACTGAACATTTATGCAAGAGACTTTGCTAATGTGACAATCTTATGCTAGCCTGGAAGTGACTTACATATTTCACTATCCGCCAACAAAGTATAGAATTACCGGGTCTAGGGAGCTCGTGGCTATAATCAGTTGTTTACGACATGCCATTCGGCCAATTCATGGGGGTAAGAGAGACTCAAGCAAAACCACAAATACAGGTTGATACACAACATAAATATATATATAAAAAAATGTGAAACCATAGTTTCCTCAATGGCAAAGTTTTTTATAGGAACATGTGTAACTTAAACAAGGAAAATATAAAAAACGTCTCCATTTCACAAACATACCAGATGTCAGAAAATTTGGAAATACCTATGGTACTGAAAGCAATAATGGCTATTTAACATTACTTTGTAAATCACAACTAGACAACAGTAAACTTCCACGGTCACTCTTTTCCCATAAACAATCAAAACTACGGTACGAAATGTTTTTCTCCAAGTGAATGAGGGTGGTATTGAAGAACTAAGCATGCATAGAGTCAGGATGTGTGACCCGATTAATTCACATTGGCTTCGGCATTGAGTACAACATGTCTTATGGTGCCGTCTTGGAGAAATATAACCGTAGCAATAATTACCGACTGTGCAATTCGCGATTCCTCACAATTTTGTACGGTCTGTTAATAGCAACTCTATAGTTTCCCCTTTCGGGAAACCAAAAATGAAAGTCACTTGTTCCCTTCAACACCCTACGTTTGTTTTTGCAGATAAGTAAGTACATTCCCGTAAAAGGAGCAGGGTGGGGGTGGAAGTGGGGGGGGTGGAATGGGTTGTGGAGGCATATGTCAAAGGTAGTAGAGGGAGGGAAAGATGGTTATTAAAGTCAAAGGTTTTGGAATGCTAGAGAGATAGTGATTTGGGAAGAGGAAGCTATCTGTAAAAACAGATTTCTGTAGATTGGACTCTTCCATGCTTACAATCATTTGCCAGCATTCCACTCTTCTAAGTAGTTGGTAACTGGACTCTTGTTCATCTGATGACCATTGGACATGTGGACTTGAATGTAGCCTCCTTCTTTAACGGTCACCCCAACCATGCTGTTACTGGTCACCAGTAAGGGATCAACCTCTACGCTCCTGTCATCCGCCTCTGTAGGTTTGATGGAGGAATTATTGTTTGGCTCCGTCTTCTTACCTGGTAAGTCAAAGGCTTCCTGCTCCTGTGTTGACTTTCTGTTTATGATGACGTCCTGAAAAAAAAAGGAAAAGAAAAAAAAAGGGTTAAATGTTTTATTCGCAGGTGGGGGTGGCATAACAAAATTCTATTTAGTTTAAGGAGGTATGTATGGAGGTAAAAACAGACGTTTTTACCTCCATGGTTTAAGTGTACATCCTTAAATGTGCACAACCCAAATACAGCCACACCTTTTCACTCAAGTGGCTAAGGCATTGCTTAGCAAGAACACTAACTCCCTATAAAAACCAATAAGCCGGTAGGAAACAGGGAGATTCCTTACCATGTGTCACATTAGACAATTTAATGTATTAACATTTTCAAGTTTAAAGTTGCAAAAATTACAATTTGACAATTTAATACCGACAAGCAACTTTTTCTTCATACGATGGAAGCAAATACTAAGACCGATGGTTTCTTAATTTCATTGAAAAGCCATTTCACAAAAACAAAACCAGAAAGCCAGTTAGCTTTCTGCTCCCTTGCCACATATTGCAAAAGAACATATTTAAACAGTAAAACTTTAAACAAGATTTTTAATTTTTCACCATGCATCACTGACTTCGAGTGATCGACACGGTCATGCACACATATGCAGACTTGCCCCTCAATAATGAAGTTCGTTCAAGCTTTACTTGGCAGTTAATCATCACGTTTAAAAAGTTTCCAGATTCTATTACATTCTGTTGACCTCAAATAACTATTGAACTCAACCAATTTCAATAGGATTATTGCACGCACCAAGGGAAATCTAAAGTACATACCAACTATGAACTCCAAAAAGGTGCACTTTTTAACTTATCTTGCTTACAAAATTTTCAAAATTAACCTCAAATTCTTATAAAAAGGAGGGCAACCTTCATGCACTATGGTTCACTCGGCCCTAATGAATAATTGCTTGCGGCTACATAAAAGTGTTTAAACTTCACAACCCTCATTCATGAACTATGCACTGAAGAAAACAGTATTTGTCCTAATACCAGCTGAATTTTGTCCTCAGTGTAACTATGCAATCTGGAAATACATAACCTGTGAAGGTTAACACATCTATTCAACATTTGTCCATATATTCATTGAAAAAAAAAACAAAAAATAATTTCTCTCTTTGTTCCACCTTTCGACCACAGACCTTTCATTCTGAAGGTCAGCTTCAAGGCATTATTCTGTCTCACTGGGTACGGCCTCCCTGCAAACTTAGAAGAATATATACTGTTTGATCGTACTGTTACGGTTCCTTATCTCTACTACAAAGAAAAAAACACAGGGGTCTGATCTGACTCTCGCGGCCACTGTCAACAGTTCTTGCAGGACTGTAGTAATAGTATAGAAAAGAAATCAAGAAATAAACGTACCACAGGTGGTCTGATTTCAACCCCTCGCATATTTTTAGCAGCTCGTTTCATATTTCTCCAGCAGCCGAACACAGCACTGAATACCACAAGCAAAATAATAACTATCAAAACAATAACCCAAGCATGTATGTGCCACTTGTACTTAAAGTCTGCCCCTGGGTCTAATATATTGAGAGAGAGAGAGAGAGAGAGAGAAATATAACGGTAAGTTTTGAAATGTAATACAAAACATTACAAATTGGAAGCACCCCTTCAGAGAATGCTGGTGGCGTATTACTGAAAATGTGAATTACTAATCTTCTCAATGGACTTGGAGCTTATATCTTTGCCTTTGACTGATTCAGAAGAAAAAAAAGAAACTTCTTAAAACTTATGGGGTGATTAATCTTTCTCAGGCCAGAATTTAATACTAAACCAAATTCTGATAGAAGACAATGCCACTTCCAATACAGCATCACTAACAGATTTTTGTTCTCGAATTTCTCAAGTTCTGGAAGTGAGCCGAGAAGTCTGAAAACCATGGGCAACCTAATTAGTCTCTATTGCCTCTCCTAACCCAGGTGTATATTAAAACGGGCAACTGTGAGGCAACTTGTGAAAAACGTTGCATGCACTGGATTGGGGCTGCACCACAAGGGTTTGTCCCTCTGGGGTCACTTGGATGTGGTGCACCTAAGTGCACTCTGAGGGAGTAATGAGTTGGTGTGACAAGTTACCAAGACACAGGATTATCTGTTGTATAGTTGTGTGAGATGGCCTTGATACAAGACTGTAAACCTTCAATTTTTTACTTAAAAACTTTCAAATAGCAAGCTAGTATAAAACTCTTTCAAACTCACACCAAAAGAAAAAAGTAAAAATGATCAAATTTATGTTGATAACAAAGATTCTGATTTGGACAATTAGATTTGAAAGGAAGAAAAAGGGCGCATTTTCTCCTGATGTGTTTCAGGGAGGGGGTGTGGTAGGGGGGGGTGGGAGGTGGCACAGTGCTAAAATGTCATCAAGTTATGTAGGATTTGAGTAGAGGCAGGAAAGAGAGGTAAAATGCATCTTAACATGATTCTTGAAACTGAGGTGAATTCTGATTCCTCCTCCAACAGAAACTATAATACAGCAGTTTCTTGTTGAGTTCCAAACGTTGAATATAGTTTGTAAACTACATATATATATATAGTTTAAATGTTGATTATTAATAAAAGGCATTTTTTGGAACTATACCTGCTTCCAGAGTTATAGATTCAAAGTCAGATGTTCCTACTAGGTTGACGGCTGCCACCTTAATGGAATAGGAAGTGTTTCCACGAAGAAAATCTAAAGGGGAAAAAGAAAAGAAAAGTTATTTCTTGTAGCCATACGTTCGGATACCTATATCTCACTCTAACGGTTGTACCATGTGTGACTCGCTGATGTTAACTATATGATTATTACACAGTGTGGTCATCAACAAAATCTCATGCAATTGTAAAAATCATAAAATTGCTACAAATAAGGTCAAGCAGATAAACACAGATTTCTTGCTACTTTTCATATAGTTAAAGAATGTTTAACTATTGCGATTTATTTTTGATTGAGAGGTTGGCACCTCTAGGAGGGAGGGGGGAGGAGGAGGGGCAAGGGTGTCAGGTCTGTCTTTGGTAATGTTACACCATGGTTCATTTGTTGTCTTATCCCCATTTTAATGGAATACAAGAATTAGGGTCAAATAGCAAAGCTGATACATATTACAACCAGTGTTTTGTTATTAACAAGTGCTCTTGTCAAGTGAATGAAGGTAATGAAGGCATTAAAACTTTTAGAAATTAAAAAAAAAACCTAGCATCATGGGATGTCATGGGTTAAAGCCCTAGCTAGCTTAAGTAAGATTGTGTTTTCATCCAGGAGAAATCCACGGTTTTCTTATCCACAATTATCCCTCCAAATTGTATACGGGAAAAAAAAATAAAAAAAAAATACAAAATGATGTAAAACAGCAACTTGGACAAGCCACTTGAGAAGAAATGTAAATATGCACATGTGGCTGCCTTACCTTCAAAAAATAAGTGACTTCCACGCTTATTTGACAAATCATTAACAAAAATTCTTTCAGAGTGCAGGTTTGCAAGTTTAATATGTCGTCAAGCCATAAACATTCAGTAGGGGATAGCTGAACTGTTTATGGATGTCTCAACCACCGTGTGTACAAATACAAAGCTATATAGGCCTACACAGCTGTAAATTTAGACAAATGCTGCAAGCTAGATCTTTTTTGCGGGCTGGTGCTCTAGGTATGAATCTGCATATGGAATAATTGTCTATCTTCTATGTGTTTTACATTCTTTTCCTCCCCTACCTCACCCCCCCCCCCCTGCCCTCCAATGCCACCACACTCACCTTCAAGGCTCCTCCATTCTCTTAATGAAGTTTCAGGTATCTTGCCACAGCTGATTGGATTATGTCAATGGGATTCTTCACCCACCCCCACCCCTCCAATCCCCTCCCCTCCAATGCTACCACCCCTACCTTCAAGACTCCTCCATTCTCTTGATGAAGTTTCAGGTATCTAGCTACAGCTGATAGGACTATATCAATGGGCTACTCCCCCCCCCCTCCTCCTCCAATGCCACCACCCACAGGTATCATGTCACAGCTGATAGGACTATGCCAATGGGCCCCTCCCCCACCCCTCCAATTCCCTTACCCACACCCCTCCAATGCCACCACCCTTACCTTCAAGACTCCTCCATTCTCTTGATGAAGTTTCAGGTATCTAGCTACAGCTGATAGGATTATATTGATGGACCCCTCCACCCACCGCACCCCTCCAACCCCCCACCCCTGCCCGTCCAATGCCACCACCCTCACCTTCAAGACTCCTGCATTCTCTTGATGAAGTTTCAGGTATTTAGCTACAGATGATAGGACTATGTCAACAGGCTCCTTCCCCCCCCCCCCCCCCGTCCAATGCCACCACCCTCACCTTCAAGACTCCTGCATTCTCTTGAAGAAGTTTCAGGTTTCAGGTATCTTGCCACAGCTGATAGGACTATGTCAACAGGCTCCTCCCCCCCCACCCCTCCAATGCCACCCCCTCACATTCAAGACTCCTCCATTCTCTTTATCAAGATTCATAACCTCTTATTACATATCTCACCTAGAATGTAATACGTCTGATTTCCTGATACATTTCGCCGAGCCACTATTCCAGTTTGTTCATCTCTGACGATAACATGGTAGTATTGAATGGGTGCACCTTGGAACTCCACAGGAATCTCCTAGTATTAATAGCAAAATCGATAAAGTGATGTTAGGAATGATCAAATATGATATCAGTTTTAAAACACAATATGTGACGACTCAGAAACACATCCATTGCCAGTTACAGAACATGCACTCGAGCATTTACCATATACACATATAAAAAATGTAAAAGTAACACTATCAAAGGCTATCGGCATATTGCCACCCCCCCAACCCCACCCCTTTCCCATCCTACCATGCTCAAAATTACTAGAAGGTTTCACAAGTAATATCCTGGTGGTGGCTGTGCATTTTCCAAATTACTTTGAGACATTGAGGAACGTTATATGATTCAGATGCATGTTGCAGTGATCAGGAAAAAAAACTACTTTGAGGGTGCAAGTAGTAAACTGCTCTTTGAAGTTGGGCACGAGAGGCCATTATTTGACTTTCTAGCATACTGAATCAGTCTTCCAAAGACTGTGGGTAACTAACCATCACAAATCCCCCTCTGCCACCCCCCCCCTCCCCCTAACAGAGTGGAAGAATAAGGTTTAGGAGGACAGTTTAAATCTCATAAGCCTGGTAGTCTATGCAAACTATGCAAGTCATTACATGCATCCTATTTATGTGTGTAATACTCACTTTCCATGTGATATTAACTTTCCTTATAGCTTGGCTAGGCATTTCCAATGAAGTCAAACTCAGAATTTTTGGTGCCTTAGCTGGTTCTGTAAAGCAAACAGATATCAATGGTCTGGTGAATATCACTTCAATTAATACCCATGAACATCGAAAAGTTTTGCGTATATACAAACACACCAACAAGACCTATCCAAGTGATTAAATTATGTAGATGCTGGGGCGAGGGGAGGGGAGGGGAGAGGGGATACAGCAAATGTTGTTACTCCCTCCTCCATTTTGATGACCTCCTACTAAAAGGTTCTCCAAAAGTCGTTTACACTTCTGTCAGTATCTTTTTACCACCACAAGTCGGGGAGTTATAAATTTAACCCCAATTTGTAGACACATTTTAGCTAACCACCCTAATCCCCCCTCCCCTCCCCCTCACCCATTTTTAGCATGAAGCAGCTGTACACAGTGGTCTACAGTGGCAATTGACTATTAAATGCAGTACCAAAGAACTAAATATTAGTGTTAACAACCAAGAATACTTTTTTGGTCTGAAAGGGGAAAATATAAATGTTCACATGCTTGTTATCATTATCAGGGAAGCTTTATTAACTTCAAACAATAACATCAGTATACCCAAAGCAGGCCGTGGTTGTAACACATCTGAAAAGAAGTCGGATACAGCTTTGTATATTTCAATCATGGAATGATTTCTTGAATGTATGTCATAATTGTGTGTATACGACAACATTCCTCAGAAATCCCTTTCATCTCTTCAATAAATCTTTATACGGCATAATCTTTTCTAACAGACTTCCAACTGAAACCAATCATATAAAACCAATAGGAACACCATAGGAAGAAACAGCACTCACAGACAGACTGATGCCCATACGAATGCAATGCTGTATGTATGTATGTATGTATGTATGTATGTATGCGTGTATGTATGTATGTATGTATGTATGTATGTATGTATGTCACATACGACACGTTTGACCCGGCATAATTGGTTTGGAAGTTCAACTGCGCAAACTAACGAAACCTCTTAAATTGATTCAGTTTTAAATTATATATATATATGCCATCAACTCACTTTCCATTTCTGTCCGTTTGCAAAGGATGTCCGCACATGACCATCTGGAACTATTGGGACCGTGGTGATCATATCTCACACCAACCTTAAAGCAGGTCTCTATGTTGGCAAATTTTAAATCGCGGATAACCATAGACAGTGTAGCGTCCTTCATCTTGTCAAATTCAAACTTGTGGGCAAATAGAGAAAACGTTGAAAGATTGAATAAGCAATGTCACATTCAATCTGCTGACATACAGATATAATCTATGAATTGTTCATGGCAGATTCTGTTAGGGGTCAGAGGTTAGGGAGAGAACAAAAGAGAAGAGAGAAGAGGAGAGGGGGGGGGAAATAAAAGTGGGGCTAGATCAAACTTGGCTATACCAGGTACATTATGGAGTCAGTGCATATGGTTGAAAGAAGCTCTCTAGAATCATTAATAAAGCTGTAGAATTTCACAAAGTACAAATGCACATGCATACGAACAACCTCTACATTTGCAAAGTCTTGACACCTATCTTAGTTTTATTAATCAAAATGGCTGGACAATCTAGTCTATTCAACCAACCTCATAAGAGTAGATGCATTGATTAGTGTCTTTTTTCTTCTCCTCAGCAATGTCACTTCTGTTTCACCCACAACTTTCGTTTTAATATTTATTGTTTATGATAAATCGGCTTATACAAGAACCAGAAGAGGAAAACGTTTAGTGGTTCCCGATGCCTAAACATATTCATAGTACATATAAATATTCATTAACTTGTGCACACCAAAGTGAAGAGGATTATCTATTAACTAATGCAGCAACATATAAAGGTAGGTACCAGGAATCAGGTAACATGTTGACAAAGTCTGTTTAAGTGACACAGAATAACCAGAAAGCCTCAGTTGGCTTTGTGATTCCTTGCCATACAAGTTGCTCAAAATTCAAAATACCTGCAGCATTGTAACCAAACAGGAAATCATGACAATGTGATGATTATATATAATTCTCCTTTAGTCCACAATATTTGCAACATTCTTGTATTACATACCGGTGGAAAGTCAATTCTTCCATCAGGTAACCACTGCTGCCAGTAGTGTACTCTGAAAGTCAGGAATCCTTTGTCATTTTCAGGCCAGCCTTTCGGTAGTTTCCATGTTATATTCATGCTCTTTTCCCCAATATTCTGAAGAATCACTGCCTTGGGCGGATTTGGAATAACTAGAAACAAGAAAGGGAAGAATCCAGATAATATTCTGATGTCTTTCTGGGAATAATCGTAAACCCACAGGGACAATCAAGAATGTTGTGTAAAAGGTCATTGTTACGTTTCCTCAAGGACATGAGAAAATACAAAATCCTTCCTCTGAGAGATGCCAATGATTGCATGGACGACCTTCATGAATTGAAATTCCCTCCCTACCTTCAACTACCTCCATCCCTAGCTACCACAAAATACCCACAGAATAGAAAATGACAACCTGCCTTAGCTTAGCAAATATCAAAACCTTGTTCCATCAATACAGTCCTAGATTCCTTTATGTGACCTTAAAGGTTTGAAATCAAAGCAAATATTAAAGGGGACGCAAACACAACAATCACCTATATGGCAGAGATCATTATGAAGAACTAACCCCCTCCGCCCCCCTCCCCTCACCCCCAACAGCTAAGAAATATTTTGTTTCATATGGGAGATACACCTAAAGCTAAAAATGTGTGTCTGGCAGCTGTCAGTTTGTAAATCTCTTATGTCAGAGTACAATCAGGATCTGAAACCTTTTAAGGTTCTGTTTTTTTTCTTTCCACTTCATATTTTTACGGTAGAATGTTGACTATATTGACCTTGAAACCAATGCCATGATTTAGGTCATATTAAGAGGTTCAATATTTAAGATTCAGCATTTGTAAAACCTGTCTCCATTACAGAAAATAACCTTTGTAATAAACAATTAAAACTCTTAAAGAATTGAAGCATGACATGGCTTGATGATGTCATATTTCAGGGCCAACCGAGTATACACTTTAATGTTAAATACATTAATAAATAAATATTTAGACTGGATCAAGTCTTCAGTAGCGTGTAAAAGAAAGACTAAATCGGTGACATTATCTTCCAAATGGAATAAGACTTTTCTTAGCTGTTTGGATTAGTTGTTCATGACAGTTTTCTCTGTCACATATTAAGCCAGTGATGATGATTGTTGGGTTTGTGTCTCCTTTTAAATTCTGGTTTCGTTAATTATAAATTGAAAGCAAGTTTCAAAAATTTACCTGTGTCGTCATGATCTATATGTAAGATTGCTGACTCTGCAGGCTCGGTCCAGCCGTCTTGGCAATTTAACTTGACGTCCATAGTTTTGGAACAGTACGAAATTGTTCTACGATTCGGGAGGGACGTTGAGTCAGGGAAAATGCATTCATTATCCTCTGATGGCGCCAGACATTCTGTCCAGTTTCGGAAAGAGATTTGACATGATATTCTGCAAAATAAGACAGAATTCATCATGCTTAAAAGACATATTTACAGAAAAAAAGAACAACTGAAACATTTTAATTACGATTCTAGCAATGTCAAGTTTAAAGTTTTGAGTAGGTAATAAATACATTAAGTTCCTCTTGTAGTTGTATTTCTTAATTGGACTAACAAAATGACACAATCCATTGCCACATAAACAGCATTGGTAGCAGATTTAAAACTTACAAGACTCAAGTAAACTGAGCTATATGAATGGCCTTGCTCATTGAAGAGGTGATGTTCATCGAGCAAACCAGATGATACCTTTAAATACTTCCTACAAAGGGGAATGTTCTAATTACAATTTTTATAATTTCTCAACAAAAGGGCACTATGTAATTAGCACATTCTTAACCTCGCAACAAATAGGCACTTCTTAAATAATAAAAAGGTACTTTGTAATTACAAACATTGAGAAAATTCATTTCATTCACAAAAAGGACCACTTCCAGTTTATGAAAAGGGACATTTTGGAGGTATTGCACCCCCACCCCACCCCCACCCAAGCTCCATTACCTATGGCTCACTTTCATTTTACATTATCATTGTAAGATGTCATGCTTTCAAAAACAGCTTCTCTCCTCACACTCAGTATCATTTTTATGTTCCATGCTCCTAGATGATGTGAGCTGACTTGAT
>KN889978.1:8455-22136 GCA_000934455.1 Apostichopus parvimensis
GAATGGTCTCATCTTTTTAATTGACATAAATATTCGAATATATCTGTTCGTTATTGTTCTGATGTGATTCGAATTACTTTCCACCGTGAGAGACTAACACGGATTGTTAAATTTGTCGTTCTTTTGGGAGGAATGTTGTAGCAAAAAACATCGCCTCAAATCGACTATTTTATCAACGCATAGGCTCACAAAAGTCACATTTTAACATGACCAAGGCTGTCGAGGAAAAACGATCGTTAATTTTAAAGGCTAAAAATGCCATCAAGTTTGGTAGGATTACAGTAGGCCAAGTCGTATTTTGCAACATTAACCTTGCAGAGCCTTTGGAATGGATTATTAGTGTTACATAAGTAGACGAGAGGCTATTGTTTTAGAAACGAATAATTATTCTTCTGACGCAGAATGCTCACTCAATAGACAAAGTCGTAATAATAATTATTACTACCGAAGGTGATCAATAGAAATTGACTATATTTTGGAGAATTTAAATTTCATCATATACTGTAGACTAGAGAAGTTCATAGTGACTTCTTTATCTTGATTTCAAATATTAGCTTCGAGACGGAATTGAACAATTTTCACTTAGAGAAATAATGTTACGTTACCAATAGTTCTAAAGAGGAGTTTAAGCTGGGGGGGGGGGGGGGCGGGTGACGGGGGCGGAGGAACGATTCCGCTTTAGAAAACGAAGAATATGCAATATTCCTAAAAGGCAAACTTTTGATATTTGGTAGCCAGCGATCTCTGACATCTGTTTTGAAATTTTCAAAGTGAGGGTGGGGGAGGGGGGAGGGGGTGGAAGAAAACCTCTCAAATCAGTCATTGAAACCAGACCGTTGAGAAAAAGTTCAATTAAAATTACATAATGTGAGATCAGTATATGTTTGGTCTATAGATTACAATAATTTCAAATAACCTTATGTTATGTGTGGTCATAACTGCAATGCCTTTACATTGAGTTTATGTTGTACCTACTATGGGAGTGACTTAATGGTTTCTGTGTTACCCTAAGTAGGCCAGTTACTTTCAATTAATGAACCCTAGATGTTTAAAAAGGTTTATCATCGCAAGTTAACGAGCTGCAAACATATTAAAACTAATGTTGTGTCTACAATGATCCTTTAAGCAAGTATTAGAAAGCTTTGGTCGTTGACCTACGTTTCCTGTAACGAACCTCTAAAAATTGATTTGTATCCCGATCAATGGCACCGAAGCACCATAAGAGGCTTTTCAGTGACACCTCCGTCCGCTATACACTCAATAAATCCAACATGTCTATCGAATGAACCTTATAAACTGAAACTGTATGATTATTAGTTTTATTTTTAGAGATTTCTTGGGGAAAAGAGTTGATACAAAGATGACACATCGCGAGTCACACTGTCGATAGTAGTATACTTAGGATTAAATGTAATAACCAATTTATCAAAATCCGTTTAAAAAATGTTGTGTTATTTTCCTCGCTTCTATGTTATATCATAAATTTCAGTTTGTAGTCCTGTCATGTGAGGTCATCTCTTACATCGTGTTGATTAAATGTTGTGTTATGTATAAAGTCATGTCATATGGTGTGATGTGATATCATATGATATGACGTAATGTGATATCTCGCTTTAGCATGACAGGGCCACGCCATGCATGTTATAACATGACTTCTGGATCGTGATTGTTGCCTCGATGGTTTTTGTACTTAAAAATCAATGTAATTTAACCCATACCCTTAGTTATCACCATGGCAAGAACTGACCAGACAACATAACACAACATGGCAATAGTACACTACCTGCCACTATAGGTATACGTATGTATATCCAACAAAACTTGGGTATACATTTGCTCCCAATCAAGTACAATTACGACACTTTAACCAATTTAATTGCCAAAAGGTGATTCATTGGTCAAAATGTTACTTTTCATGGGCAAAACGTGATAAAACTTTGTGGTGGATAAAATATTTGCCCAACCTTTTATAGATTGTATAACAAGCAAGGAATCCCCTCATCACTTGCAAAGATGTTTACTATTGGTGGAGAGGTCCGGACGTGTCGAGAGCTCGTTTGTTTCCAATTTTTTTCCTTAACTTAATTATGAAAATGATAAGATACTATGCTTTATCCCATGTTTCCCCTAATTGAGGCATGTGACTGTAGCCCCTGCCACCTCCTCCTTCATCAGGCCTAGAGATGTCGAATGGTTCTATATTGAAGCCAAAGTGTAAGGCATGATAACTCGGATGATAAGAGGGCAGTGTTGTAACGATCAATGACACTAGATTACAAGCTATTCGAAGGTGTTTCCCGATAGAAATATTAAAATGACTCGAATCAACGACTCGAACCGAGCAGGGAGAGTTTATTGGTAATGACTCGACTCGATCGTGAAATGGAAGTCACTTGTTTAAACTCTAGAGAAGGTAAACAAACGAGATACTGATAAATAAGCCGTAGGTAGCAGTGAGTCTGCAGAGTAACTTACTTGTCTGTTTTTTGTTTCTCATTTTCAAGTTCTCGATAAGTCTGCTGAAGCTTCTCTGTCAGGATTTCTAACTTCTTGGTCAATTTGTACTCAGCTTCGAATTTCTCTGAAATGAGTACCAAGTCTCTAGTAGCATCATGTACAGGGATATCACTCAGGAACAGCTCACACCTTCGAAGCTCGTCAAGATTGGTTACGCTCGGGGAGCACAAGAATGCTATCTCATTTGTCTCTTGAATATGCAACATTTGACCTTTTAACTTGAGAGACAATGGTTGGTCCCTGTTGGCTTTATCCCTGGTCTTGCGGTAGATGGTGGACCGAGTGTGAAGTACAAACATAGTGTTAATATGACTCAAAATCGACTGGAAGGTAAACTCCATATGAGGACGGACCATGTAGAAAGCATCGGTAATCTTACACTTGCCAGATCCGACGTTTGGGATTACGCGTCTGACAGAGTTACCAGCTTGGTGGATTGTCATGTTTTTGTCAAACATCATGTGGAAGGGGAAGATGGCGCAAAATGTTGCAGGGCTGATTCTCGGAACTGGCGGAAGAGAGAGGACTTCGTTGAAGCTTTGTTCTTTACTGTCCTCTTCTTCCTCTTTCTTTTGGATGATAGCAAATTGAACGTGGTCGTGGTCATCATCCTTGCCTCTCAGAATCTCGACCTGTACCTCTCCGGAGTGAAAATGAGAGGAGACAGCTTTGATGAGACCGACCACGATGTCCGGGTCTCTCGGAGTAGTAATGAAGCACCAGTGCGCCATCACTGGGTCTCGTACTGCAGCGGAAGGAGGGCGCTCTCATTCCAGGGTATATAGACATTAAGTGATCGTGGAGTGCATCGAGGTTCTGAAGAAAATCTCGAGTATTTGATCCAAGGACGCCGAGAATTTTGTCGTAGCCGGATTCTTGACAGAATTGAAAGAACATCCCACCAAATGCCTCTAACAGGATGTTAACGCTCAAATCTGCAATAAATAGAAAAGTTTGAAAGTATGAAATGAAAAATTTGTGTTCATTACAAATATGATAAAGGTGGCACCTAATTTTTATCCTTTTATCCTCTTTGTCCTGTCCTTATTGTGGAACGTGAAGTGCACATTAAAATTCATAATTGAAAGCTTTTCTAATTTTTTCCCATTTTCTCACATAATTTTGCGATTATTATCCACATTTTCTGCAACCAATGTTGAATACCACCGAACGAAACGTTCACGAGTAATGAAACGCAGAGCATGGCCAATTTGTCAGTGTTTATCTTCTCGATAAAAATGCGTTAATGCATCTATAAACCGGTATAGATGCAAATACCTTTTTGTTCTCGTGATGACTCAGGAAAATGATCTTCAAAGATTCGCAATGCAGTAACAAACCTTTTTTTTTCTTCATTTTAGTTTGTTTTGTTGCTTTGTTTTTTTTTCGTTTTTGGAATTTTTTTTTTGTTTTTGGATTTTCATTTTCGGTTTTGTGTTTTCCCATTCCACCATTTTGGTTCGGTTTATTTCCTTGGTTTTGGGCCGGGTTCCAGGGTTTTAGGGGCCAATTAGGGTTCCTTATTTTTGCTTCGTTTTTTCTTCTTTTTTTTCCGAATTGCCTTGGTTTTGAAATTAAGTTTACGAGGGGGGATTTTTTGGGGTTTTTTCTTTTTACACACGAAAAGGAGTAAGGACGTACTACACGAAATCAGATCAAGAAAAAGTAAAAAAATGAACTATAAAACTGTCATGAAAAATTATATCTCATTATTTGCTATGTGATCTAATTAACCCATTTTGATTGATTGATAAATTGATTGGTTCGGTTACACGTATCTATTAAACATTTACTATGTGATCTAAGAAACCCATTGATTGATTGATAGATTGATTGGTTCGGTTACACGTATCTATTAAATATGATTATCCCTCGATACACGCACACGTCTCAACGTTGACCGTAATCATTTAGGACAGCTCTCTATATAGTATTTGCTCGCTTTTACGCCGAGTTGAGGTTTCACTTCAAATTTTCGATCATCACTCCAATATCAATCCGATGCAGAGAGAAGAACCTGTCATAGCTGGTTAGTTATAAAAGCTATCTCAAGCAATGTTTAACGTATTCATAACACGTGAAAACAAAAATCGACGGGTCATTTGAGAGTAGGAGGAGAAAAAAGTAATACAAATCTCAAAAAGAAAAGGTAAGAAAAAGGAAATACGGACAGACTTAGTCTAAATGTCATCAATCAAGTACTAGGGTAAACATATGTCATAGAGAAATGTAAATTTATATCTACCTTTCAAAGTTTGCCTAAATTTGATTGAGAGGGATGACAAATCTCTTGGATTCGTGATTGGTGTTAGCTACGTATCAGCATGATCTCAATACGTGGAGAAGGAGAAGGAGGAGGAGAAGGGAAGGTTTGGCAATTTGTGACAAATATATTTGACTTCTGTTATTGTGAAAGTTAGAAGGACAAGCAGCTTCCTTCTCTCATTTTATCAAAAGGTGAAGGAAAAGAACTATTTTTCTTGTCAGATTTCTCTTGTTGAAGTAGTTCCTTTTCCCAAAGGTTACTACGGTTATGCATCGTCGTTTCATTTCACAATAACGACCCAGAAAGTCTTTGGACATTTCACAACATTTCACAACAAACAAACGAGTTGTTACCCATGCCTATTATCTGTATTACACACTCATTCATTTCCATTCAAATTGAATGGAACATTATTTTCTTTGTCATCTGTCACAACCTTTTAAACTAGAGAATCAGTCACTAGCAAATGAGTAAACCAATGGAGAAAAAACAATGAATATGCGCAGAGATGGAAAATAGAACTATTTGTTATCTTCCTTCCACCTACCGGGCAGTGAACATTAATATATTATGTATAGTAACTCAGATTTTTACTCCCTGAGGAATTACTCATGTACCGTCTTCTAGCTGTAAATCCAACTTTGTTCCAGTCCATTTCCTGAGCCTCATGCTGCTTGAACATGCTATGTGATCAGCGTACAGACTACATTGAAGTAAAACTAAAAGAAGGAAATGTCTTCTTTCGTATCAGGTCTCGGGGAATGAATTTTAATGATACTCTGGGTATCAATTTATCTTGATTGTTTGTATTATTGTCTGAAAAATGTTCCTACGGCATGACAATGGCCTTTATATGATGCATAAGAATGCGAGATTCCACGAGTTGCTACTGACACTGTTCGAGGAAGTCAAGTGTTTTGCCAAAACCAAAATCGATTCGTAAGGAGTAAAAAGCAGGCCTAAGGAGAATTGATTTTAAATCGGTGTCTCCAACAGCATAAAGTGCAGTTTCTGCCCTCAGTTGAATCGTCGGAAACGAGCCGGGGGAATCGATAATCCTTAAAACAGTAAACAAAGTGAAAATGTCGCAGAATCGATGTCTCAAATATGAGTGTGTAGTATGCATGAAATCATTTCAAATAGTAACTGACCGAATTTGAGGTGTATAGGCTATAGAACCTACAACACTGTGAAGCTCATCCATAGTAGATGGACACAGATATGTAGGTTTGTGTCGAGGTTGGATAGACTTTTGTCTTGATTAATGTTAATAGAAACATATAGAGGATGAACGGCGTCCTTTGACTGATGCTAATGAACCGATATATGACAATTACTCAGCAGATTAAACTTGTTGGTCAGTATACTTTAATCTAATACCAGAATATGTTGACCATTTCTAGGTCAATTGCCGATTGATTCAGGTTGTAGTGATATGATATTTTACCCACTGACGTATGTGCACAGTGATACAATGTAGTATCTGATGTGGGGATGTGGAGGCAAGATAACGCGCATGTAGAAGGCATTAACAAACAAGTCTACCATGTGTTGCATCTGTACTCAAGCCGAGGCCCTATGAAATAGGTAAGGGCGGGTTGGGCCATACCGCAGCTAAGAAGGGTTCATCCACTTATGAACCATCTGATCCAATACAGAAAAGTGAGTGACACAAACCATTAGAGATTAATTATTATGATTATAGTTTGATTTGAATTTTTATGCACTTAACGTTTCTGGCGCACGCATTCTGTTTTCAGATACTTTATAATAGTCGAATATGCCAATATGACTGGATCGTAACAATGTAAACTGTATCTATATGAGTAGTTCATAAACTACAGGTACTTGTTCTAAATATTGCCGTAGAAAAGTAAACAGTTTCGTAGCCATTAAATTCATTTGAACACCCTGTACCTTGGAATGAAAACTCAGAGGGCTTACAATTTGTTTGACACCTCATTGTTCTTTTTATTGATACCGGACATTTGTTTTTAAAGTTAACTAGTAAAGACATATTCCAACAAGAAAAACGGTGGTATTTGAATTAATGTTAGCAGATAGTAGAAAACGTACTTACAGTAATGATAACATGATTAAATGTGGACCGTAGTGTTTGATGTTAATGACTCTCGACTAATTAACAAACAAAAGTTGAGCTTAAATGACACGAAGGTGTCTCACAGGGTTTTAGTTAAAAACACTCATAAAACATTTAAAAAATTGGTACTTCATAGTTAGTTGAGAAATTCTCGCTCTTTTTTGTGTTCAGAACAGAAAAGCGTACCTGTCTAAAAGCCCCCTATTCCGCCCCTTTATGCCCGGATTGCAAAGATCAGTTTGAAGAGCCCACTTCAAAAGGACATCTCGGAAATAGCAATTAAAGTGCACGTTTAAAGTCATATCATGGAAAGAAACAAAGTCACTACCGCAGTCATGGTTACACGCCTCTGTGATTCGTACCATTACAACTTGAGGGAAGTATCTGTCAATGATGCGAGGTAATGAATGTTGCTAGTGTTGAGTGAAAATGAGGAACGAGTTAGGTTTATATCTTAATCAACCGTGCTACTTTTCGAACAAAGTGAGCAGTTTTCAACGGCCCGGAATTGAAACTTTTTGAGAAGTGTACAAGGGAAATCCATTAAATGACAGCTGTTAATTCACCTGTCTGCTTTATCAAACGTAGAGTTAACTTAGTCTCCGGCTTTTCAGATAGCAGTATCGGGAGTAATGCACACATTTAGTGAGGGATGGAATTGGAGGGGGAATGTGGGTAGGGAGGGGGGTGGGCTGAGGGGGGAAGGAGGCGTAGGGAGGTAGTTGAAGTTTTCAAACCGCTTAGGACGCTCTTTATAGTTTTATTTCATTTGTAGATGCTTTTAACCCAAAACCTTGGAAGCATTAATTAGAGTATTGTTTTGAGATTCTTAAACCTTATCATATCTAAACCTTGGGGGCAAACAATACAAGTATTGTTTACTTGCATATTTTGTCATAGATGATTATTATCAAAATGCCTATGGGTTGTTATATATCTGTACAGATTATCATTGGATTAGACGGAGTCAAATCAATACAGATTATTAGATCCTATAGGCCTACGTCTGTACATATTATAATTAGCTCAGACACGTCTGTACATATTATCATCCGATCAGACGCGTCTGTACAGATTATCATTAGCTCAGACACGTCTGTACAGATTATCATTAACTCAGACACGTCTGTACATATTATCATTAGTTAAGATACGTCTGTACCGATTATCATCTGCTCAGGCGGAGTCACATCAATAGAGATTATTATATCCAATACGTCTGTACAGATTATCATTAGCTCAGACACGTCTGTACACATTATCATCAAATACAAAACGTCTGTACAGATTTCGTTATAATTATTTATGTTAAGATTAGATTATCATCAGACCAGACAAGTGCATATTATCGTTAGGTCAGACATGTCTGTACAGATTATTGATGCTCAGACACGTCTGAACAGAATACCATTAGAACAGACACGTCTGCAAATAATACTATTAGACCAGACACGTCTGAACAGAATACCATTAGATCAGACACGTCTGTACATATTATCATGTAATACAAAGACGTCAGGACTATCATTTATCATGTAGTATGTTTCATTAAGTCACATCCGTACAGATTATCATTCATAAGATAAATGCACGTTCCGATAAACGATACAATCTTGTTTTTTATAGGCCTAAGTGTTGCATATTCGTAGACGTGATTCTCATACAGTGGTTCTCAACCTTTTGGACACCCATCTTTCCCCTGATTCATTACTTCTTGTTTCCTATCTGTGTAAAACAATGAAAAGATGAATCCACGTCTTTCAGCTTTGTCAATATATAATTTCTGTCAGCAGCAGCGGCATTATTCATACCCCTTCCATCCTCGCCCCTCCCCTCCGCCGATACTACAAAATTCCCTCTTGGTGTTAATTTACCCCCATGTTGTGGTCCATTGCGTTAGCTTCTTATTCATTGGAATTACCCATTTTCTTGTTACTATTGTTGTTAAGGGGGTCTTTTTTCGTTGTTGAATTTGTGTTATTTTATAACCCTAATGTGATGTATAAGTCACGCATTCGCAGAGAATATAACATTCATTGGTTCCAGATGTACAGTCTATGTTATTCGCGGCTCAGTCATGTATGGAACGCAGGAGGCCAGATGTGATATCGCAGTATGGTAGTGGTAGCCAATAATACTAGCATGCCTGTAAGCGTAAAACATGTCATGCTTGGCTACAACTAAGATACAAAAAACATCATAGGAAGTAGTTCTAAACAAAAACCAGACAATCTTTCGAAAAGTTTCATAAATCGTCTGAAAGTACATTTAATTGTTCAGGCACACATTTTACGATATTTTAACACCAGTGTTATACGGTTGACAGTATTTAACAGCAGCATAATAGTGTTTTGTACATTTGTCAAGCACTACATTTGTTCATCTCAAGAAGCTCTTATCATTTGCAAGCGACACTCAGTCTCTGACATACTATAAGTTATTTGAACGAAAATGCGTCATTTAAAAACTGTAATCTTTACGTAAGCAGTGATTGGAACCAGAATTCTCCCTTAAAAGCTAGACAAATTTAGTTTGCGTCATCATGTTTTATTAAAAATTTCAGCTGTATTCCTTTAAATTACAAATTTCACATGACCTGGGGCTAGCGTGCAGGTGAATTAAGACAACTAGCCTCTTCTCATCGCTTAAGCGGGCTCGTATTTAACAACATGTTGCCTACAGCTGTAGTTGTATTACAGGGATTAGAACAAATAGTTAGCGTATTACACAGAGTTGTGTTTCTTTTAATACTTCGGGGCAGATGGAGAGATTGCACTATACAATTACCAAGGTCAAAATAAAGTCTGATTGAATCAGAGAGGATTGTCATGTTTTTTCAAGGAAGCGTGTGGAAAAAAAGTGTGAAATCTCCCTTTCTTACTAATTGAAATATAGAAAAATAACCACAGCTAAAAAGGATGCTGGCTTGGATATTATCGTTTTGTGTCCTTCGAATGTATGATAAAATGTGTGTTGGTTGGTAAGAATGAACTTGTACAGTGTAAATGAGTGTAGCTTCTCAGTAAGGACTGTCGCCAACTCATCAATAAGATATTAATAAATTATACTTTTGAAATGGAAAATTCTGCTTATTCAAGGTTGGCTTTGCTTGGTAATTGACTTCTCTTGCACTATTAGTGTAAACGTGATACTGCAAACGTAGATTTGTAATTGACAAGACCAGACTAGTGTGAATAGGAAAAGTAGAATAGAAAAACAAATATGTCAATGAAAGGGTAATATTTATAAGGTTACGTCGTTGAAAGTTATGCAAATTAGCTAATCTGCATAATCATTCCCTTGGTAACACAATTAGAGTTTAATCATAAGAAATGTAGGCCTACTTGAGATTTTGTTAGTCCGATACCCAAAATGAAAATAAGCACTTTACAAACACTAAGTTTATTTCAATGAATGCAATCAGAACAAACCAGTCTGGATGTGTTTTTGTTGCAGCCTAATAAAATACAATCACCAATTTTCAAGGTCGTTGATAATATCGTGCGAGTGGAGAGATATCTTTTAAGTGTGAAATTGTGTAAATGGCATGATTAGCTCAGGTTCAGTACAGCTCAAGGAAACAAAATAAAGTGAGTTGATGAAGTTACACGTAGGTCAACAAATACAATTTGTTACTTAAACTGACACCCAGGAAAGTACACCCTCTAAGAACATTTATTTAATTCTTCCGAATAAAAGTTTCCTTGTCATTGGATAATGTTATAGTTCTGCTCTAATCAATATTCATAAATAATTTAATACAAGCAAGACTCTGAAAGTGGATTATGTTTCTAGCTAATTTATTAGGAGACCTGGTCTTAAAACCTTCTTTCCAGCTTTGCTTACAAAGTAATGTTCTTTATGCAAGGCGTAATACGTACAACGCAAGTGATAGTGTTAGGAATTTTCACGTGCCAACCATATCCACAAACGAATACTATAAGACTTGGGTTCGATAAATCTGTATGGAACAAAGTACAACGACAAGAAATATTTTGATGAAAGAAAAACCCATATAACTTATGTTGACAGAAGGACTTACTTGTCATTCAAGCTTAAATAAATGATTGCGTTAGCTGTCATATAAATTGATTTATGTCATACTTAAAGAACAGGGTAGTTTCAATGGAATTATCCCCCTGCTTCACAAGATATAGCAAACTGATCCAGACATAACACTGATATAGTATAGTATAGAATAGTCGTATAGTGTGTATATATATAACGAACTTTTGATTGATGTTCATTTATGATTAACAGAGAAATGGCGTTGACCATGGTGGTCAAGAGCATGACTAGTCTACTGTCATCTTATAAGTACACTTAAAGCAAGTGCTGTTTTCGTTCATTTCTTAAAATTTCCAAACATTTTCACCACCCATCAAATTTCTACAAGTAGTTATATTTCTGTACCAACATCATGACTTATTTTGTCCTGTTCTCAAAGATGTCATTGCAGTTAATTGTCGTAGATGACAATTTAATTCCGAATTCGCAATTGCAAAGCAGATAACAACGAGCTAGGATGTGTATATATACATCAAAAGTGCGGTAGGCTAGACTTCATCAGTGGATGTTTTTCTTGTAACTAATATACGTTTTCGCGATTTGGAAACCTTTTGTTACATTAATGCAACAAGCAACTGCTTTAAGTTGATATTTTATTGCCTCTTACAATGCCAGTTCGAATTTTCACTTTGTTAAAGAGATATATCCGCTGGCAGAATGATTGGCAGAATGATTGAATTTTCTGCCACAATAGAATTGAAATTTCATTCCTATGGAATGTTTTATTGGAGAGCTATACGGTGATTTGAAGTTTAGTTTTATGTTTACTATTGTGTACCTTGATAGCTAACGCGGAGTACGCGCATTCAATAGGTAAATGACGTCAGTAACTCCTGCTTTGAAATGGTTGTTATGTAAAGTCATGTACCCAAGGAAGAGGATCAATTTCCATAAAAATTCATGATCATATTGCTTGTTCTTCGGACCATATTTTTTCATTCTGTAGTAACAAAATTTCAAGAAGTATCAGACCACAACTCCCTGATTAGACAAATATAGTAAACAAGCTAATTCTCTCGTATTGTGTAACCAGGGAGTTGTTCCATAACAACTCCCTGGTGTAACGAAGAAAAAGAAATCGCTTTACATACACAAATCGAAAAAGAAAATGACACAGAATGAGTTATTGTATAGGAAACAGAGGATTTTGGTTGCTTGGGTAGGGAGAGAGGGGTAGAGAGGTATGGGGGAGAGGTTAGTGAGAGGAAGGTTTGGGAGGGGCGGGCGGGGGTTGGGGTGATGGGGTCATTATCAGTACCTGAGGGGAATGACAGATTAGTAGCAATGGAGATAGTGCCAATTCATTCCATCGAGAAGTTGTTGTATATATGATCAGTGCATCGACTATCGTTTCAGTCAGCCAAATATATCGCTGTGACTAATTCAGTGGAATCGATATAATGGAACAAGAAGCAGGTTAGGCAAGACGCGGAACTTTTCTGTTATTTTATCAGTCCAGTTATCAGTCGTCGTGAGAAACCGATGTAAACCTTCACCTTCGTTTAGTTTCAGTGATGAGTCAAACCTTCCTGGAAAGTCCTCCAGACCTACATCGTTCTGTATGTAGCTATAACTGTTGCATGCGTCAAGAATGATTTCGTTCTGTGATAAACCACACACTACCGACTTGTTTTGGCCCTAATGAGACGGGTCAATCATTGTGACAAATGGACAGCACGTCGCAATAAATAAGTAGAGTATGTAGGATGAAGTAATAGATATGAGGTAGAGACTAGGGGGAAAAACGTAGACTGATATGCTCCGTTTGGCGTCGAAGTGCTATGTTTTGATCATGACGTCTTGACGTCTGAATGAAAACATTAGATTCGGTATTTTATGAACTAGAGGTCAAAGGTCTAAAATTAGCCAATAAACACATTTCTGATATAGAACTAGAAAGAACATATTTCAGCTTTACCCAAAAAAAGTTCTTTTTGCGTTTCTGTTGTTCTAGATTGGTCTTCTAGTGAAAATAACATTTCTTTCCCTTTAAGCTTCTGGCAACATCATTGCATTCAATTTTAACCTTCTAAATCGAGAGAGCGAAGTAGGCTAGGCACTTATCGTATAACCTATTCTAGATCAATTGAATTCACTTCTGTTTTTTAACTGAAGAGCACGTGTCACAGTACGACCTTTTTTATTACAATTTAATTCCAGTTATACATTTACCGGTTCCCGTTTAACAATATTGAAGGCTTTTTTCATGTGAATGTTGTAAGCAGAATAGAAGGAGACAGCCCAGAGACAGAGAGACAGAGATAATTCTTAAAAATACGACTCAAGATTCGAAGTGATGCCAATCTCTGGAAAATTTAATACGTTAACATGAAAGAGTATCTTTCAGTGCGTGAGTTATATTAAATGCTAGATGCATGATGCACGTAAACGAACAAAAATACCCCACGGGAGCAACTCGATTCCTCTAACCATGGAGAGAGACAAGTGGCCTAACTTTTTGTTCCCTTTAGAGATACATTTGTTAAATACAAACGAAACAAAATAATGAATCCTCAGATATAATCCTTTTCACAGGCAGGTTTTGAATATTTTATTGTTGGGAAAGATTCTTCGGTGACAGAGGAGAATATAGCTTGA
This sequence comes from Apostichopus parvimensis, assembly GCA_000934455.1. NCBI lineage: Eukaryota > Metazoa > Echinodermata > Holothuroidea > Aspidochirotida > Stichopodidae > Apostichopus > Apostichopus parvimensis. The sequence goes on from KN889978.1 coordinate 22,006, forward strand.
CGTGTTTATGAAATTAGGAGCTAGAGTTACTAGTCTGTTATTCGAGAAAACTGAAACCCCATAATCTCAAAAATGTTATAGGGTGCACAATATGTAAGGCTATATATCAGGTACAATATACATGGGTATAT
>KN889979.1:0-10823 GCA_000934455.1 Apostichopus parvimensis
AGATGGGTAAAATGCACTCATGCAACAGATTGTTTTGAACAGACAGGTTTCTCTGCTCTCTTACCATTGAAAAAAGTGCTACCAAAAAAGTATAACCCATGGTTCTATTTCATAGAGCGAAATAGAGCGGATTTTGCATGCAATCAACGAGCAATTGACCAATCAAATGATCAGAATACGTGTTGTATAAATAAAGATAATGTGTGATCAAGTGACTTTCTCACAATAAAACAGTGGTTTCAATTGTTTTGTTTTTTTGTTTTTTGTTTTTACTTATCGTGAACATATAAATTTGACTGCTTGTAGCTTTATTATACCTTCAATGGTCAACTAGATCAATTGGTATTCCCGGAGAAATTCAGAGATAGTAGTAGTCAGACCTTCCGTATGTATGCTTACATTCTTTGGTCATTCCATGACTTTCATCTGTTTTCTTCTTTTCTCTCCCAGGGTTGCATTTCCGGAAGTAAACATTGGGATATTGCCCGCTGCTACTGGATCTCAGAGGTTACCGAGGGTAACTGATTTAGCATCGGCGGTGGAGATGTGTACAACCGGAATGCCAGTATCTGCCAAGAAGGCTCTTGAGAAAGGAATTGTGGACAAGGTATATATACCTGGGTTGTGCGTTTTCGTTGCTGTTTTTTACAATTTTTATTCAAAAAAAGTGAAGTTCATTGCTTGCCAAAAATTGCTGGATTGCATCCGTCGGCTAGCCGAGGGAAATCACTACATCTGTCGCCAAGGAAACGGTTTGGAAGCAGGGGAATTGGAAAACTGGATTACAACCGGTTAAAGTTAATTGTTTTTGTTTGTTTTGATGTGTTTGCAATGTGGAAGATGATAAATTGGAAACACAACCAGTTGCATTTAATATCTTTTATTGTCCCAAAATAAAAGATATTTGTATTGCAAGGTGGTTATTATGTCTAGCCCTAATTATATATTCCAATTTCTCACAAGGTTTTAATTGTTTTCTTCCTGTAAGGTTATCGATGGTGACATATTGTCAGAGGCCATCAACTTTGCCAAAACTGTAGAATCCAAACCAGTCGGGCCAAGGAGGGTCAGTACACTAAAAGTCAAAGGGAAGGAAATCAGTTCAGCTGTGTTTGATGGTGAGAAGCCCAAAAATGGGACCCATTTCTTACTTCATTTGCAAACTTTCTCTGATTATTATTATGTAATTTAGCTTTATGGAAACCTTTAAATCTTGTGCAGCATGAGCCAAGTGTTGGGGATACTTTTGGAAATTTATTTGATTTTTTTTTTTATTTAGATCAACTTTAAGATTGGCTTCTGCAGGGATATAACAAAGGACAGTGTAGATTGGTAGTGTAACAACGTAACTTGTACAATTGTTCCACCACACTTGATAGAACGAAATATGATACAGTAGAAAATTGGAAATACCAGCACATGATAGTGAGATCATGGTCTTTAACTGGTGGTTGGTAATGGACTGTTTCAATTGCATGAGTGAAAGTCAGTGGTCAGGCATCCAATTTTGGGTTATTTACCGGCTAAAATGTCAGTGGAGTTTGTCGTTTGGTAGTAAACAAAGAGAAGCCTCTTGGACAAAGTTTACTCACTTTTCTCTCACTTTTTCTTTATTTTTCAAACGTAAGAGGTGTTACATCAATTTATTAAAGACATGAAAATATGACAAATATTAGTGTATGCTCAGTCGCTTCTTACCTTTAATGCTTTTCCTCTGACCAAGAATGGCGAAATAACCAAGCATCGGTATAAAATTTCAGATCGCATGATTTTACTTCATGAAATGTTTTTTTTTTTTTTAAATATATAAATTCCATGTGTCTATTAAATTCAAAATACCAAGTATGTAGATACTGCTTCATGTTATTGTCAAAAAAATAAGAAAATGAAAATATTTTTTTTTTGTTATTTATGATAGCTGCCTATGACATGATCCAAAAGAGATCCCGAGGTGCGATTGGCCCGTTACTGAACGTGAAAGCCCTAGAAGCCGCTGTAAACTCAGATTCCTATGAAGATGGTCTGGAAAAGTAAGTCAATTGAAACATTGTCTCAATTTTAAATAAAGCTCTGATCACAAATTCATCTATTCTTGCAAAACATTTCAACAATTACCATCCCCTTGAGAATAAAGACGACTAGAACACTCAATATTTTTTTTTATTTCTATGTGATTTTATGTTTCTAATAACAAAGACTGACGATGAATTTGTGTGTTCACCAGCATCTTCTGAACAGTTTTATTTCGGTGACCCACATGTCTATCTCATGCTTCAGAGTCGTGACTCAAAATTCCCAGCTGCTCTAGTCAATGTCCAAGATGATTCCGTTACTTTACAAAACAACTTTATCAGAGATAGTTTTCAGTGATAGCGCTGAATCAACAGAGAAAGTATTCAGTCGGAGTATTAAGTAGTAATAATAATAATAATTTCATATTTTTATATAGCGCCTTTTCCAAAGGCTTGTACCCTGGTCAACGATAACCTGTCAAACATAGAGACAATCCCTCCACATGGCAGCAGCTAAACAGTGCCCAACTGACAGTTTTATCTCACAGGTCTCCATTTATACACCTGGGTGAAGAGAGGCAATGGAGATAAAGTGCCTTGCCCAAGGACACAACGCAATGATCTGGCCAAGACTAGATCCTGCAATCCTTAGATCACAAGTCCACTGCCTTAAGCACTTGACCACAACACTCAGTAGTGTCAAATGTTTTACTGTGTGTAAATATAAAAGCAACTCATTTTGCTGTAACCATTAAAGATTGTACCAGTGTTACATCGGTTAAAAAAAAAAAAATGTTCCGGAAATAGTCTGCGGCCTGCAGAAAATTGTTTCATGACCCAGTCTTTGATTGTTATGTATATTTATATTTATATTTTCATGTTCTTTATTGTGGTTTATAACCCTGTCTTATATCATTTTTTACTTTTACTGCTGTTGTTATTACTTTTAGGTTTTCTTAAGTTTGGTAATTTTATATTCCAGGTATTGGTTCTTTTGTACAGTGCTCTTGAGCATGTTTTATTTCATGATATCAGCACTTTAATATATGGTATTTATTATATGTATATATTGTTACGTACAGTTTGAAAGACTAACTTAAACAATCGCATCATCAAGGTTTCGATGTATAGCATGGAAGTAAAAATTTTTCCTCTTTTGTTCCTTACAGGGAGGCCTCCTTGGTTCAAGCCCTTTTTCTCTCTGGCCAGAGTAGGGCTCTACAGTATGCTTTCTTCAGTGAACGAAAACTGCCAAAGGTTTGAAAAGACATCGGTTTTTTTTCTTCCATTTATCGATCTGTTCAACTTTGTATGTGTACCAGCATCCATCCTACAATTGTCTTCATGTGTCGGTGAGATTGTAGATTCATAAACCCATCATGAACAACTAAAACTGTTAATAATTGGCCTAATAATTAGTTCTGTTTTTTTTTCCTTTCAAATTTGGAAAACGGATTGATGTAGATAATTTGGAATGAGTTTCAATGTTTGGTAAATGATATTTCCACAATTCGAAACTGACCTATAATGTGATATTTTCTTTGGGTGCAGGAGTTGGAGGTCTTCCCATATTTTAATAGGTAGTATCAGTTGTTTAAGTTCTGTTTCACATCAGAACCAATTATTTGCTAAGAGAATCTTAAGGGAAGACCTTATGAAAATTGGGATTACAGATTATTACATGGAGCCCAACAAGTTTTTTTTTTTCATTTTCAAGGGAACTGGACGGATAACATACCTTAAGTATACAAGTATAGTTCTCTTAAAAGATATGATTATCAGTATTAAGCCCCAAAGTTTAGCTGGCCAAAAAATGCTTTTCAGGAGGTTCTGACCTTCTAATGACATTTCTAGAAGGTGGCTGTAAAAATGAGTGGTGAAGATCGAACATGAATGACCATTGACTGTCTAGCATATCGGGCGTGAAGTAGGGGAGGGGGAAGGGGTCTAGCCAGTAATGAATTCCATAAACTACATAACTGTTTTACTATCTTCTTAATATCAGTGGGAAACACCAGGTGGTACTGTGAATTATAAGAACACCACCCCTATGGCGTTGAAGGAGGCTGCCGTGATTGGCGGAGGTACCATGGGATCGGGCATCGCAGCCTGTTTCATCGCCAGTGGGATACCTGTTAAACTGGTAGAGGTCAACCAGGAGGTAAGTTTAGGGTTACTTGAATGGGGCGTATGTGAATGTAGTGAGTTTAGGGTATTTAAAATGGGGGCATAGGTGTATGCAGTGAGTTTAGGGTAACTAACATGGGGGAATAGGGGTGTGTGTAATGAGTTTAGGGTAAACTGAATGGGGGCACAGGTGTATGTAGTGAGTTTAGGGTAAATGTAATTGGGGCATAGGTGTTTGAAGTGAGTTTAGGGTAACTTAAATGGGGGCATAGGTGTGTGTAGGAGTAAACAGTATTGACCCACAGGCTTGAATCCTACGAAAAGGATAAAAATATTTAGAAATGTTTTAGAAATAAAATGTAACGTTGTGTTACATTATTGTTGAAATCCCTTTACATTAAGAACAACATGGTTATTTCATGCCCTTAGCAAATATTTCTTTTAATGTTTATACCAGAACATGAGTGATTATAACCTTGAAATCAGTTCAGTGAAGCTACCCCACCCCCTAATACTTCCAGGGTTTATTTTGACCATTCCCCTTCCAATGGTATCCCTCCCTCACTGTTTTACTGAGTTTACGAACCCAAAGAACTCACATGTCTGCAAGAGTTGAACATCATACTTGATAAAGTAACATTCATGAATGGGGAGGGTGGGGGGGGGGCATAAGTACTTGTTATTACTAGCTTTATAGTTATATGAGTATGGGATTACCATAATTCAAAATTCTCCCGGACATGTCCTCAGTTTGCAATGTTACATGAGCATCTGGGTGGATTTAAAACATGTTTAAAAAATAAATCTGGAATCCTGTAGTTTTTGGGCACAGAAAGGCAACTTGTCTCTAGTAACAGACCCTCAACTGATCTAATCTTACATTGTATTTTGGTTTTTGTTTCGTTTTTTTTCTTCTGATCTGACATTATGATAAAGCTCTGAAACTTCAAATCTGCTACCAATTCATGAAGGTACCCTTCAAAATCAATTTTCTCCAAAAAAATTAGAGAGGAACCCCTCAACTAAGACCCTTTCCCAGGCAATATCATCTTGGCCTCCTTTATTCAGCTAGAATATTTTTACCCTGTATGCAATGGTTATGATTATTTATTGGGGGTGTAGTTTCTTTATTTAAGCAATTAATAAATATGAAAAAGGTGCTTCAGTTTTTTTGCCTTCCTCTGCATATTAAAATTTTTTTTATTTCAAATTCTGTTATCCTGTCAGTATCTGGACAAGACTCTATCTGGAATCAGAAAGATCGTCCAAAGAAACGTTGAGAAGGGGCGGCTCTCTCAGGAGAAAGCCGGTCAGCAACTATCTCTTCTGAGGGGAACTCTCGATTACAACGAGTTGAGGAATGTCGACATCGTCATTGAAGCAGTCTTTGAAAATATGGACTTGAAGAAAAAGATCTTCAGACGTCTGGATCAGACTTGCAAACCCTCGGCCATTCTCGCTAGCAATACATCTGGGTTAGATATCGATCAGGTAGGAACCATGATGCTTAAAGGCATAGAAGTCTCGCCCCAAACCACGTGCCGCCCTCTGAAAAAGTCAACTTTGGATGCTTGCAAGTGAAATGTTGATCTTGTCGCTACAAAATGCAGACAGTAATGAAACGTGATACCATGTTATCTTTTTTTCTAGACCTCAGATGTCCATCCCTGCTATGTATGCTGTGTTGTGGGTATTGACCGTAGCTGTATGTACTGACTGTACACTAGTGTCTAATTACCGACTGTAGCAAGCTGTGTGTGTATTTTCTGGGATCGATGGTGGTGTCTAACACTTCTGTTACACCTCATTCGAAACTAGGTCAGATTAACGGCATCAGACATTTCTTTTTGCGCGAGTCTTCATTCTCTTTAAGTAGATTCTTTCTTTTGTGTGTTTTGTGATAATTTGCAGACATTTTAAATGATGCCTAGTTGTTTTGCAGGATGAGGTAGGTATTGGTGTGTACAGAAGTTGTGTTTAAATTAGGAATTATTCTGAGAAAGAGGGCTCATCTTCTGATACTTTGGTATGAGAGAGGAAGCATTATGAAGAATCATAGGGCAGGGGTCCTTAAAAGGATAGTGGAGAGGAAAAAATTCTGTCTGACAAGTGAAAGAAGCGCACTTAATACTTAGTATCCTGGTGAAACTTGTTGAAATTCCTTCATTGATAGATGAAATTGTCAGAATTTCTACCATACGCGAACTTGAAGCAAACAGGTGTGATGTCACAGCTGTGTGCTTCAAGTTCACATATGGTGCAAAAATATGTCAACTTCAAATATTGAAGAATATCGATAAAAAAGCATGGGATTTGAATACAACAGCCTACAGCCCTCAATCCCTCCTGTGAAAAAATTTGGCCCAACAATCATGCACTAATCAGGTATGCTGACCCTTTTAAATAAGGCCTTAGGTTTTTGCACCCTTCCTGCCTACTGCACTTCCCTGTTTTTTTGGTCTATCTAGGTATTATCAGAGTTTGATTCTGTCTGGCCATTTGCTCCAACCAATTTTTATTTTTCTCCAAGCACTTTCAGAAAGTTCATTGAAATTCCCTGACGTAGTAAACAGAGTAGCTCAGTTTTCTGAAATTTCTTTCTACAAGGTTTCAAATAAGAGTCTTTGTATAGAATAATTGTAAGGCGACAAATGACGAGAAGCGCCCTCACTTGATTGTGGCTATGAATTTCAAACTTTAATGCTGTAATTTGATCACACAGACATTAAGTGTTGTTGGAAATCTGAAAAGTCAAACAAATGCGAAAAATATAATCCAACTTATATCAAGAAAACAATCACTAACCTTTTAAACATTCGCGCCAACTAGATTAAACACTCTGAAACAAACAATTCGTACTCCGCAACCCATCTTAACGTATCTTGCCAAGTGATCGTAATATACTACCATCATGCTAAATAAAAACACCATACGCACTTACAACCATATAACCCCTGAGTGTCATGAAGCTCTAACTACGGCAATGACAGAACGCACTTACAAATTAAGCCTACACATGGAAACAAGAGTATCGGAGCTACATAGTATGAAAACTTAGCGTAACAAAAGACAACTTCAAATCTCCCAAACAAAGGCATCTCAAACTATAACAATATGACAATTAACTCTAGGGGAACCCCCTTTACTCAGATATTAACAACAAAAAACATCAACTTACATCGTTCGTCTTCAAAACAACCAAATTTAACTACTGGAAATGTTCCATTACTTCGTACACAAACTTTTGTAAAAAAGGTGGCGCTATACTAAAAATCGTGTCCGATACAATAATGATCTTATCATTTCTCCTAGATGGCGTCAGTCACCTCTAGACCAGAGAAAGTCGTTGGAACTCATTTCTTCTCTCCAGCTCACGTGATGAAACTTTTGGAGAACATCAGAGGAAAACAGACCTCTCCTGAAACCATGGCAACAGTTATGGAACTAGGGAAGAAACTGCGAAAGGTTTGTCTAGATTTAAAATTTGAGCGTATATTCCTTGACAGCACTTAAACTTCACTCATCGTTGACCGTGGTCAACCTTGGGTAAAGACTATCAAATTAATTTCGTTTTTGGTTTACAAATTATAAAACAGCTAGAAATGTTGGTCTGTCATCCTCAAAAATTCGAGAAGTATTTTGATATTCCTGCCATGCTCAAAGTACTTTTTACCTCAGTTTGAGATACATACAGTCAAACTGCACATTTCTTATGGTCTGAGAAGAGTTATGAGAGGAGAGGTATAAAATCCTAGAAAATACTTCAGAAAATCAAGCAAGCAAGCAATCAAGGTACATTTGAGGCCATGCAGCAAACATAACCTTTAAAAAGAGTGTATTCCTCAAATATGCTGCCAAGTCAAATAATAGGGTCACCCATTATCAAACTTGGGAGTTGTACTGTTGGTCTTTAAAGGTCAAAGAGAGAGAAAAAGACTGTTATCAAACTGCTTATCTAATGCAGAAAGATGAAAAAAAGATGATATATTTCCTTCAGATACAGGCTTGGATAAAAAATAATTCATTACAAGGAAATAAATGTCATACATTATTTGTGTCTTTTGATCTAATGTCCTGTTTTGAGCAGGTTTTTTGGCAAACATTGATTTTGCTATGATTTTCTCTGCAGATTTCTGTCTTGGTTGGAAATTGTCCTCATTTTGTGGGAAACAGGATGCTAGGCCCATATGTAAAAGAGGTAAGAGCAACATCCCCTCCCCATCCCTTTACCCCTCCCCCACTCCCCACATCATTGAGAAATTAGCACACACAAAAGACACCTTTTGTCATTTAACTGGTATTTAATTTCAAGAGGTGAATATAACAACCAGTAGCCTCGTGTAAAATTTAGTCTCAAGTTTCCCCAAGAAAATGCATATATGAAAACATGTCATTAATGATCATTACTTGTACAAACTATCCTTGGGTATATAGACAGGGTCAGTGTTTTATTTGAAGGAAAAGTTGTCGATGCCCCATAATATGGAGATAGGTTTAATGAACAATTTCTAACAAAAGGTTACATTTATTGATAAGGAGCAAAAGAATGTGACCCAAAGTTTGTTATGACCCAAACAGTGCTTGTGACCGAAATTTGTTTGTACTCAAATTTTTTGGGACCAAAATCATTTTGGGCCTAATCAATTTTCGAATAAAATGTGTTTAGATTTAGACCAAAACATGGTGTGTGACCAATCATTGCCCCTGGTTAAATTTCATAACTATAGGGCGGGTAAACGTGAAAACTATAGATGTCCCTTGAGCAATAAAAAAAGTCGCCTGCAGTGTGGACACAAAACATCGCAGGGGCACCAACTAAAAATCTATCGCACCACGCCCCTTGCAGTATTCTTTTTTGGTCCCAAAGAATTTTTGTCCACAAAATTTGGAGTACAAACAAATTTCGGGTCACAAGCAAGTTTTGGTCACAACCTCTGTTTGGGTCACAACAAATTTTGGGTCCCTTTTTTTTTTTTTTTGGTCAAAAAAAAAAATTTTTGAGCCCCAAAAAATTTTGGTTACAAAAATATTGGGGTCTGAAAACTACAAACGATTTTTGGGATAAAAAAATTGTCGCGAATTATTTCTTTTTGTCGGAACATAGAGACATCAGAATATAGAGATGTCGGAACATAGAGATGTTGGAACATAGAGATGTCGGAACATAGAGATGTAACCACAGTAGTAGTATAGTATAATTTTCAATGCCATTACCATGCTGCATGATTCACTATAGGTTTCTTACCTGTTGGGGGGTAGGGGGCGGGTGGAGGGGCTGGCACGGGCCCCTCCACTCGTGGCTATCTATAGTAGTAGTAGAGTATAATTTTCAATGCCTTTACCATGCTGCATGATTCAGTATAGGTTTCTTACCTGTTGGGGGGTAGGGGGCGGGGTGAGGGGCTGGCACAGGCCCCTCCACTTGTGGCTATCTATAGTAGTAGTATAGTATAATTTTCAATGCCTTTACCATGCTGCATGATTCACTATAGGTTTCTTACCTGTTGGGGGGTAGGGGGCGGGGTGAGGGGCTGGCACAGGCCCCTCCACTCGTGGCTATCTATAGTAGGAGTATAGTATAATTTTAAATGCCATTACCATGCTGCATGATTGACTATAGGTTTCTTACCTGTTGGGGGGTAGGGGGCGGGGTGAGGGGCTGGCACAGGCCCCTCCACTCGTGGCTATCTATAGTAGTAGTATAGTATAATTTTCAATGCCTTTACCATGCTGCATGATTCACTATAGGTTTCTTACCTGTTAGGGGGGCGGGGTGAGGGGCTGGCACAGGCCCCTCCACTGGTGGCTATCTATAGTAGTAGTATAGTATAATTTTCAATGCCATTACCTCGCTGCATGATTCCCTTTCAGGCCTCTTACCTTTTGGAGGAAGGAGCACTACCCCATGAAGTCGATCAAGTTCTTGAAGATTTTGGTTTTGCTATGGGTGCCTTCAAGGTTGGAGACCTTGCAGGTAAGTGAGAAGACTGGAGCAAAAGTATCACATAATGCTGTGCTTCAGAAGCTTAAATCTGCGATGTTCACTAGCTTTAATTCAGATTGCTAAGATTGCCAAATGGTTGCAAACCCTTTTCTGCATAACTGTGGTAGCCACAAACGTTCTGCAGCGATATTTAATAAATATTCACAAGTGTACCAACAATAATTTCTTAAATCTCTTTGAAATATGTTAATTATTTTACATAGACTCGGATTCAAAAATCTGAAAATAATTAGAAGGCTCAATACTGCCAGAAAAGTACTTTTCTAAACTTTTATGTGATTCAAAATATATGTGGACATTTCAGTTTACCTTTAGAAAGCAAAATAATATGGTACATGTGCTAGTTTATTCTCAGAGAGTACGTTGGTAAAAATGGTAAATATTGTGTTTACGTTCTTAAATATCAATTCTTAAGCACACTAGTTTGACCTTCCCGGTCAGTGTATCGTGGTTGATCTATGTACATGTATTCATTTCAAATGGTTTTAATCGTTTGTTTATTTCAGGTAATGACGTTGGTTACAAAGGTCGAAAGGACTTTGGATTTATCACAAGGGAGGGGCAAGAGGACCGCTTCAGGCAGGGACACCGATACTGTCCTATCGCAGATTTTCTGGTGGAAAGAGGTCGTTTAGGGCAAAAGAGTGGTATGGAGAGTCACATAACTATCAGATAGCCCC
>KN889979.1:17946-35531 GCA_000934455.1 Apostichopus parvimensis
AAGGAATTGTACTCTATGCAATATGTTAATTGTATACCTGAAATATATTTTGTATTCATTCAATATATGAAAATGAACCAAGAATTTAATAAAGTTGTAATGAAAACTGAAAATGTCAGGTTTTATGTATTCACACGTGTAGGTTAGTCAAATTGTAACCACAATTTAATCTTTAAAGAAAACAGCAAAAATTGCCATAAGAAAACATAACCTTTGTATTTTGAGACGCTTTCGAATTTTGAGACAAATTTCAATGCATGCACGAAGTAACAGAATTTTTTCTTTGCTTCGAGCAGTTGCAAATATGACTTTTGCAAATATAATTCTATTTTTTTTTTACTAATTTTCATATTTTGGCAGAATGTTACAAAACCATCTAAGAAATCACAAAGCTGAAGGACAGAACTAAACCACTGAGCAAAATCATTAAAAACAAAATTAATGCAAATTTATGCAAAATCATGATGGACCTGAAGGACAGGTGAAGATAAGACAGAAACCTCGCCATCCTCCTGACCAATAATTCTCAACATTTCCAACGGAAGAATGACAAGATTTGAAACACATCTTCCGACATCCTTTAACAGCTCCACATAGATACAATCAAAACTCAAGTAACCTTTGAACCCAGTGAATATGTAAATCAGTTTTGAAAATATAATGTAAAAGTTACTACTACTTGTAGAGTATTATACATTAGCACCCTCCTGTGAGCTTCAGAAGTTCTCACTTTTTCTGCTTCACTTTGACCCTGCAAACGACAGTGCCCTGGCACAGCACCAACACTGAAGGTAGATTTAAAGGCATTAAAGACTCGCCCCAAACCGCGTGTCGCCCTATGAAAAAAGTTAACTTTCCGTTGCTTGCAGGTAAAGTTTTTTTCTTGTCGCTACAAAATGCAGACAGTAATGAAATGTGATACCTCGTTATCTTTAATCTGGACCTGAGATGTCCATCGCTGTATCGTTTGTACAGTGTTGTGGGTATTGACCGTATCTGCATGTATTGACTGTACACTAGTGTCTAATTACCGACGGTAGCAAGCTGTGTGTGTATTTTCTGAGATCGATGGTGCCTAACACCTCTGTTACACCTCATTCGAAACTAGGTCAGATTACCGGCATGAGAAGTTTCTTTGTGCAAGAGTCTTCAACTCCCTTTAACTCGGAGTCTGCTGCATCTGAAATGATTTCTCCAATAATGGCATCAATACAGTACTATTCAAATGAAGTCCCTTTAATGGACAGACAGACAGATACATGCATCATTGCACATCCTCCATAGAGAATAGAGAGTTAAATTGGAGCTAACAACACATTGCAGGTAGAAGGACAGAAAATAACTGTTTCAACATTTATTTGCCACATTAATTTATTCATGTAAATTACAACTTTTATGATATTAATTAACTAAGTCTAAGCTTATGTTAGTTTATCATGTTTCAAAAATATGACAATGAAAATCTCTTGCACAACTCAGTACACTACTTTAACGAAACAAAATAATATTGCTAGGAGCGAGCAGCAGAACATATTTGTAGCTTCAGTAAGCTGTTTAGAAAGTTTGTAAAATGATAGCAAAACAAAGGCTAGCTTCAGGTCTCAAAATATGAGCTATTTTACTGGCTAGATGCCAGTGGATTTTGCCATTTGCCGTAGAAGAAAAAAAACACTGGCATTTTCTATGCCAGTAGACTTAAGAACATAAAACACATGATAAATCAGTTAACAATAGACTGTCGAATAATCTTCACATTTCCAGTACGTAGCAATAAACCTGGTATTTTCACTGCTTTATTTATCAACACATTATTGGGCTGCTTGCAAATGCCTATACAGTGACTGATGCGTGTTGTAATTCAGGGGCTGAGAGTGACAACTTGGAAGGAAATAAGTATAGCGAACACTGCATTCCTAGGCAAATGCCAATGGAACCCTTCAAGAGGTTTATGTAAATAAAACAGTACAAAATGAAACCAAGCACAAGGATATCACATATTCTACTTGTAATTGCTAATTGCAACAGATGTTATGTTCTAAACATATGAAGCATTTGCAATGTACTGAAAAGACATGATCTTAACCCTAACATATAGTGGCAACCCCACCCCCCCCCCAAAAAAATATGGCAGAACTTTCATATTCTAATTTTTGAGCCAATGTGACGATTTATTGTGTAGTTTCGTTTGTTTGAAATGCTCTCCAAATGCAGACATGCACACACACCTACAAGAGACCGACGGTACTAAGCTGTACTGCTATACAAATAAAAGTGATCTCTTTAAACTCTTGTCGTGCATGAACACTTTTCTTTTGCGAATGGAAAGTCTGCCAATTTCTTCTTACAGAATGTGTTCCTGCAACTTCTGGAACAAAGGTAACACCCTGCAACATCTAATAGCCTATGACCTTTAAGACAAGTACGTCGATGGTGTAGAGACCAACATTTTTCCTTCTTCGGTAGTTTTAATATCTTGGTTTAAGAAAAATATGAAGACAATTATGTCATAGCAACAGATGGCAGCAGGAAATACTGAGGAGCACTAATCACTGGTTACCAATGTCCAGGCTGAATTGGGTCATTAACGGTAGATGTCTAGGGTTCTGATGGATCCTGATTACGAGTTGCAGAACTGGTGTATCAAAGTTTGATTGGTGCTGGTTGAAAAGACTGAGTGAGTGTCCGAGTACTGACCACCACAGCTACTGTACGTCAATGGTCCACATCAATATAAGGCTGCTAACCTTGTTTCATTTAATACCCAACATTTATTAAACGACCACATTCAATGGCATATCCAGGATTTCAAGATAAAGCAGGCTGGTGAATAAAATATATGCACCTTCCTCCCTTCAAAAGACAACACCGGTAAAATGAGAGGAATGCCTTTGTGTGAAACATGCTAAATAAATGTTATGTATCTAGGTTTGAGCAAAACTATATTTACAGCTAATTCTTAGTCCCCAAACATCTGTGCCCTTCTCTAAATCCGCAACCCTTTATTTATATACTACCAGATCACCGTGAATAACGTGTGCGAGATTTGAAATCCTTTATACTGTACTTCCTTTTTTAACTTGTGAACAGCAATTAGTCCCAGATACTGATCAGAAGGAAACCTTCAGCTGTAATTCTCATTTACGAAGCAGTCCCTAGTGAATCCGCTCTGAAAGTTATCCCACCGAAAGAGTTGATATTTCTTTTGTGACAATTAACAGTATCTCTCATCTTTATATAAATATTGGTTTGGGTCGATTGCAAACAACCAGCTCTGCTTTTCACATCAGTCACCCCCAAAAAAAATTAACCAAGGTCATACTTACATATTTCATAACTGTTCCCATAAATTTAAATTGTTTCCTCACAGTATGATAAACATCTTAAAGCAACTGTCTGTCTGTAGTCTAAGGCAAAACTAGAACTTATACATATAAACATTATACCAATGGTGGTTTATTTGATAATGAAATTAAGAAGTAGACCAATTTGGAAGTTCTCCTGTTGTTTCTGCATGAATTGATGTATAATTATTAACAGGGGTGGTTAGTTCTATATTCCCCCCCCCCCCTAGTATGTTGATTATTACATGAAGACCCTATAAAAAGCATGGGAGGAGGAGAGGAACTCTACGGTCCCAGCCGATTGGGAGTTGGAACATTGACCGTTGCAACATTAGGCACTGTAACCGTGGCAACATTTCTCAGAGTAGGGAGAGGATACGTCATTAGTGAGGAGGTTACACAGACAGAGGGTGGCACAGAAGAGTGGGAGGGAACCTGTGGGGACATAACAGAGGGTAGGGAAGCTGTGGGGATGCCCCCTGCTGAAGCAATAGAGACTGGCAAGCCTTGCAGCTCTGCTGTTATGACCTGTGCTGTAGGGTTGGCTGTGGCGACCTGAGCGGCCGTCGGTGCAGCGGCAGGCACGCGGGCGGGGTAAGGGACTACCCCTGCTGTTGCAGCAGTCAAGTGCACCTGTGCTGGGGTGATGGTCGAAGTCGACCTGACCAGGTGCGACTCTGCAAGTAACACAGCGGACACGTCACTCTTGATGGTCCGGAGGCGGGCATTCTGCTCCAGGAGTACCTCGTTGGTCGCCGTCAGGTCATCCACCTGCTTCCTGAGGTCCTCCAGCTTGCGGTGAAGCCTCAGGTTCTCCTCTTCGTAGTCTCGGATGGAGCGGGTCGTCCGTGGGATCTCGTAGTAGATGCTGCCACCGCTGGCATACTCATCCAGACGGCTCTGCCTGGAGTAGAATGGCAGCTCTGAGGTTATTCGCCTCCGTGCGATGTCATGGCTGTATTCGTCGAACGGTGAGCTCTCTCGCGGTGAGTCACGTGAGGATTTGATCCGGGTCTCCTGCTGGTAAGATGAGCTGCCACTGCGCCTCCGGTCCTCGTACTCGATGTCCCCGATGCTACGATGGCGGTATTTACATTTCATCCCCCGCTTGCACTGTCCGCTCAGAAAGTCCTTGCAGAGGGGGATCTGACGGTCGCTCTTGGCACTCCAACTCTCCGGGGAGGCCTCCCTCTCGAGTGACCGGGGCAGATGACCGGTCTCCTTGTAATAGTCTTCGGCTTCTGCCGAGCAGTGTATGAACTTGCAATTGACTCGATGGCAAAAGCTGTTCTGATAGTCACGACAGAACTGGTACATTTTGTCTGTGCCTCGGGGGTGCCTGAACTTGCAGCTGCTGCCGCGGGTGCAAGCCTTGCGCAAATAGTCTCTGCAGATTTCCTCACTATTCTCGTGGTCACTCATGCTGCTGCAGCTGCTGCGTCAGTGCTAAAATGTGGCTGCATTGTGCGAGGCGTGGCGGCAGAGTGCAACGGAAACAAGCATCTGTTGGTCAAGAATAAAACCTAATTAATGACATAAATTTACGACAGCAAAAATAAGAATTTAAGACTCACCACCAAAAGACACACAAGCTTGCAGGTTTTGGCTTTGATCCATTCAGAGATGAAATCGACCCCCTCTTTTTTTTGTGGTCTCTCATGCCTCTGTCATGTGTCTGTCATGTCTCTGTCATGCTAAAACAACAATCAAAGCACTCATTACAAAAGTGGATGAAAAACTTATCGGGAAAATTGTATACAAAACTTGGAAAAGATCAAAGCGTTTTTTTTTTTTATTTTGGGGTACAAGGGATTGATTCAAAGGTCATTGGTTCAAATCCAATCCTGGCCAACACTTTCGTTGCTCCTTTCTCAAAGTGTTTCCAACTGCAAATTCTTCGTTTGAAGATGGAAGTATATGTTGTGAAAGTTTGGAAGTGAATGAGTTAGGTAGTGTGAAGGCTGTGTAGGGAAAAGGTCATTTCAATGAGATAAACAGATGCTACTGATGACAATTTGGAACTGAATTTTTTTCTTTTTTAAACCAGATTCTACCATCAAGAATCACCAGTTCAAGAACTCAAAAAGATTCATTAACCCAGCTAATAATTTAATAATTTGACAAACTGGCACAACTTTTATTACCTTTCCAGCTACAAGCTTACACATGTATGATAACCTTTTCAGTGTAATTGTGTTAGATCTTTGGAAGATGGGTAGGGGGAAGGGATCAAATGTTTCCAAGGAACAGTCAGTCATTTTCTTGATACGCTAATTCTTTCAGCAGTGACTGACTTCACAGAGTTTCTACAGAGTCACGGGGTACTCTACGTGTACACAGTCGTCCCATTGTTGGTTGTGTAGTAAGCTACGGCAACCGTATTATCCGTTCTTCGTCTCCGAGATGCATCGTAGGAGATGGAATGTACATTTCCACCAAAAATATGAAAAAGAGAACATTTCGACATAATATACAACGAGCAGTAGAACAAGAAGAGGAGAGTGACAAGGAATGGAGGGAGGGAGGGGGAAAAACATGGAAATTATAGAGAAACAAAAACAGTTGTTCCATTTCAGGAAATTAAAAAACATTTATTCACGACCAAAATTAGGAACCAATCCAAAGAATCTACTACTGCGTTTACTGAATCAAAAGGAAGATCAATATATAGAAAATGTTTGTACTGTAGCTGTCAACCGATACTTTTTTTTTTTGGGGAAAAAAAAAAAAAAAAAAAACCACAGTAAAATCTTAAAAATGCAAACTTTTCCAGGATTATTTATGATTGTTAAAGTCTCGGTACTCTCCTTCTCGATGGTTGGAAAAAACAGCAATTTAAGTCCTTGCAAAGGAATGATAAAGAGAACAATGGTATAAAAACTACATTAAATCAAAACTGTACAATCTTATGTTATTTGTCTAAGCAATGTGAGATCAAAGTTTAAGTCGGGACGGAGGGTCCTTTTACAAATGCCAACTTTCGCTTAAATTGCGTTATTTTGAAAATGGTTTCTTCAGGAATGCTCGTTATATAACAGCTGATATTTAATCAAGGGAATTGAATGTTGGCAGACATTTTTCATGAATGGGATATTTATTAAGACGGCAACAATCCACAGAAGAAAAAAGAAAAAAAAAATGCATGTTGTTTTGTACATTTCAGACCTAAAACATGTCAAAGATTAATCAACAAGATTTCATGAAATAGAAAGTAAAGCAAAAATTTGTCAAGAGGATATAAAACATGACCCAGTGCGATCAGTTTCAAGATGTAAACCTGACACAGATAACACTGTCTCCAAAACAACCTTAAATAGAGTTAGCTGGTAAGATACTGCGATTTAAACTAACATAACATAACTGTTGTCGCTGCAGTTGGTTTTCCACAGTCTGATAGGATAATATATAAACTTTACTGCATTGTAAGATACAATCGCTTCATTTTGGCAGAAAAGCAAAAGATTTTAAATTGTAGGCAAATGGCATGTGCGACCTGCATCGACAGTGAAACTTGTCTACACAGGTACTATATACATTCATCATTAAGATAATTGCTATCATTAATCTGTCCATGTACAATGTTATTATAAAGTCATGAGAACGCCGCTCCGATTGAAGGAGTAGTGAATACAGACTACTGTTGCATCTACCAGCAGCTAACTAAGCAGATCAAAATGCATACACAGTTCAGCATGGTCAAGCAGCAGCATCCCATCTTAACGACCCATTTTAACGAAGCACATCTTTCTGAGAGAGCAACTAAGAAAAGTTAAAAGGAAGTGACTCCCCTTATTTACAGGGGTGGGGTAGGGGGGGTCTAAATGTTCCCAATTTACTGTCCAACCATCGCAAGCTGCACTTGCGCCACTTCCGTTTTGCCCGTTCTAAGCTGTGCGTTCTGCTGCAAGAGAACCTCGTTGGTCGCGGTGAGATCATCCACTTGTTTGCGCAGCAAGTCAACCTTCTGTCTCAGCCTGGCGTTATCATCTTCTAAGTCGCGGATGGAGCTAGAGCGGCCGTTTTCAAAATCGAGATAGCTCGATCCCTCGTATGAAGAAGGTCTTCCGTAGCGAGAGTAAGCACGGAGGACATCCAAACTCTGAAGCCGTCTGGATCTGTCAAATTCATACTGAAAGTCGTCCGGAGGACCCCAACCACCCCGACCCCCCCGTACGGGACCCTCCCGCATACGTTCATAATCCAAATCTCCCTGACTCTGGTGGCGGAACTTGCAACCTGCACCTCGGGTGCACTTCCCATTCAGAAAGTCGCGGCACAGCCCTATATCCCCAGTGCTGGGCTGCCGGCCTCTATTACTGGAGCCTCTGCTTCCTATGTCATCGGCGCTGGAAGGGAGGTTGCCATTCTCCAGGTAATGGGATTCTTCGTCACGCGTGCAGTGGATGAACCTGCAGTTACGGCGCCGGCATATTGAATTTTGAAAGTCATGACAAAACTCCAACTTCTTTTCGGCGTTATCGGGATGAAGGAACTTGCAATTTTTGCCACGGTTGCAGACTTTTCGCAGGAAATCGCGGCAGACGTCGCCCTTTTGCTGCCCGCCAGCATTGATATTATACTTATCCTCATTTGCAGAATCCATGGTGTAAAGGCGTCAGCGCACTTTTCTGTTGCGAGAAAAATAAGATGCTCCAATGAATCAATCCTTTTAATTTTTTTTTTGCTCCAACAGCTAAAGAAACTTATTTGCAAGCATTTCGTATCTATCTATCACACAAGATTCGCAGACCTTCAATTCTGTGAACGGATCGATGAGAGATTATCTGTCACATTTTGCAGACTGCTTTCTAAGAGCGACATATTTGTGAACAATGGCATTTCGCATCTGTGAGGTGATCAGCTATGTTTCTCACACAAATCCTTACATATACCACTGGTGCTCGCATCAATGTAAATTAATCATCGAAAATATATGCAACGTACAGCCGCTTTATTCTCACATGGGTGTTCAGCCTTTGCCAACAACAGCAATGAACAACGGCCAAGCTCACATGACAACTTGCACTATCCCAATTGCTGCGCACTGATAAAAACCTTGCTTAATTCAAGTTTAGCAACCACACACAACCCACAATTGTGAGTTCTCTTGACAGTTTTTTTTTTAATCATAGCAAACAACACCTTCCCAAATGGCATTTCGTGAAAACACAGTCAACTGTGACAGACTATTCCATTGGTATCAGAAACTACAGGGTGACCTAGCAACCTTACCCGTAAACCTTACAACGTAGAGCACTCAGTTCGACTTCTCTGCTAACAAGATCAGCGATGTTGTCTCCCCGGTCATTAAAACAGCACTTTAAAGTATGCTGCAATATGAGTTGATACAGATCTGTTGGTTCCTCAACCTATAACCAAAGAAATGAGAATTGATTTTTTAATGGGACTTAAAACCATCTATCCATCCATCATTGTGATAGAGATATTAATGCACTATGTAGCTGAGAGATATGATGGTATGTCCCAAGCCTAGATACATACACACAATTCAGAATCGGCAACATATCAACATACCATAAAATCAATACCGATAATACTGTAAGACATCCCAATTTTTGCAGCAACATTTTTCATTCATTTAAAATGGCCTAAATATTTTTTGTGAAAAAATTTAACTTTGTAGGGGAAAAAATGCCTGTGTTCCATCTCTCATCCAATCTTTTTACAGCTCAAAACCAAGGAACAAATGCCTAAATATTAACATGGAGGAAGGTGGGAAAACATTCATGAAGACACTCTTGAAAAGTGTGCTGGTCATTTTTTAATCTTTTCTATATGCAGCTCTAAGGTTTTACGCTATACATTTTTAGAATTGCATCGCAAGTGCCGAAAAGTGCGTCACATTTTACCATGCAATACCGGCTACATTGAACGCTGGATAGTTTCCCCTTTCCAGTTATTTATTTCATGACTGATTACTACCAGTGATGTTTAGGCGGGTAGAGTGGCAGTGTGGTGGTAGTATGCATCTTTTTCGCTGTGTGTACAAGGCTAGCGCAGTTTTGTGCGTACAGTTTAACAAGTTGTTAAAAACTTTTAGAAATACAGTTGTATTCTTGAAGTTGTATTCGTCTAATGACAGTGTTAACGTTGGAGAGGAGCAAAATACAATGAGGAATCTTGGTCATTGAATCTTTCGGTTTGACCCTGTACACAATGATTAGTAAACAGGTGTTTATGTTAAAAGTCTGCCATATTTTTGTAATTTTGCGCAAACAATAGTACACAGAAGGGGACATTTCCAAAAATATAGTGAGCATTTAACAAATTAACTGTGATTGGTTGTTATGGACTTGTGTTAAATTATAAGATGGGGGTGTTATGTTGTATTTTTCTTGAAATTCTCCTCTCTTCCAACCCACGGACAACCGCTCTGAGAAGGTGCGGGGGAAAACTAGGTTTCCTGCGATGAGAGCTATGTGGTATTGTAGAGTGTACATATATGATTATGATTATGATGTAGTCATCATGTGGTAATGACACTTGACAGTACAGTGTTCATGTACAGTCGGCAATGGTTTATGTTATCGGTATGTTTGTGTCTACCGGTCTTTCTGTATATCGGTAATATGCAGAGAGCAATACCGTCGGTATGACTACGATAACAATACTGACAAGACTATCATCGAATATATCGGTATACAGCCGGACCTCACCTACAAAGGCTACATAGAACTTAAGTTAGAAGCTTAGGCCTACCCTTTACTATCAGTGTATCACATGCACATTCGTGGGGCGCCTGCGCTAACGACTAAAAAAAGTGACGGTAACTTAGGCCGAACATCATATAATATAACATATTAACATGTCAATGCTTACGCAAAGAACATTAATAAATCTTTACTATGTTTCTACGTATTACTAAACCGATGCAGCACTTTAACATATGCACACGAACATTCCAAAGTTTTGGTCTACAAACCTTTTTCTTTCACGCCTGTATATAGCACAGCGACTTCCTCGGTTGTGTTTAGAAAAGAGCTGCCGTTGGTCAGATAGACGATTATTTATAACAAATCGAAAATCTTATGGCATATTTTCCCAATTAAAAAATAAAAAATCAATTGAAAATATTTAAATATTTATTTACATTATTTTTAAAACTGTAGTACTGAAGAAATATGTTAACACTATACTTTTTACAGACTCTATCTAGAGGGGAATCATGTTTTTAAGCGTGCATGATCACGACCTGAGAAGCAAGGCACGCCAAAATAGATCAGTGGGATTAACCACAGAAATAGTACAGTGACTGTAGCAGGAAATTTCTTTGGTAGCACACACGCCACACGTAAAGCGAAATGTCCGTGACGTCACTACAGCTTAGACGTATAATACGTATAATATGTGGCGCTATTAAGGATTTTGAACTTCAGAGCGGTACAGAAAGGGAGTAAGAGGTGGAAAGAGGAGGCTCTGAGGCACATGGCAAATGTTATATCTCGCTCTATATCACACATGCATGATATGCACCGGACGCTGTGTGACAGTAGCTTTAAAAATGACACAAACCAAACCATCTTCTTTAGCTAAGTGATGAACAACTGCCTCAAAACAGCTAATAAAATTCTTGCTCCGTTTGAGAGATATACTGTAATAAAATTCGTTTGTGGGCTCTCATTTTGCAAACTTGTGATGTCACTTTATAGAGTTACTATGACCTGAAACGTAACTTTTCATTTTTTTTTCCTTCCCATATGTTCAAGGTAGAATGTTAACAGTGTTGATGCTGACAGCAATGCCAAAATTATGTCATGCTCATAAAGTTTCAACATTTCAGATACAGCACTTGATTGCAAAATCGGTACCCATCTCCAAGAAAAATATTTTAAAAAATGTGAGGAATTAAGTTTGGGATATGGAAACGTACACGGAACAAAGCAAATGAGAACATGGTCACGAGCGTGGCATGTTTTCTCTCCTGTAGGGTCCTTCATAGGAACTTGAGTGTCCCTCCTGATCCTTTTTTTCTACTAATCTAAACTTTTTGTTTATTAATTCATTGTAATTCCACAACATTGGTTTACTAAGAACCACGTCTATTTGCGTTATACTGTCTGAGATCGATTTGGTATCGACTTCGGCTTGACATTAGATACCGCTACCCATGATTCTGAATTTATAGCCATTGACTGTATACCGATCCATCAAACAGCAGACTAATCACTCTTTATGGTATTAGACGATGTTTGTCTCTCGGACAAAGTCCTAATGCCGACGTTTGGATAAAACCTACACTTTTTCATCCCGGAAGTATTCGAGCAAACTTAGGGTTCGTCCAACGCTGTCTGCATGTGTATATGGCTCTGTGATATTAGAGTAATAAATCAGAATAAATTACCTGGTGGGCAGCTTTAATTTTTCAATATAACTTTTGGACAGCACCAATATAATCATCTCTGAAATAATGAGACCAATGATTTTACGGCATTGTGCCGTCTGCGAAATAACGTAATGCTGTGAGACGACAAAAGGAGACATATGTGACTTTTCGACGGCATTATAATTTGGCACAAATGGCGCGCCATACATTCCAGTTGTCGTTTTTTCCAGATTTTTTCCAGATCAGTCTGAATATTTTTTAAAGCGGGAGTTTACTAAAAAATATTTCTTTTTCATCGTATTTACTCCTTCGATGAAAAATTCACAAAATTCATAAGAAACACAAACACACGGACAAAAACAGACAGGGCCCGAATCTCGATGATCAGTGCCAGGTTGTCACGATGCTGAACATTACACTGTTTCTGCCAAAACACTGGAGTCACCTATGGCTCAAGTCACAAGCCAGGTCAAGTCAATTGTGGTTGCGTCAATGGTCAAATAAAGTCAGTTATACTAAATGACGCAGATACACTTCAATTAAAAGTCAATACAGTAGTCAGATTAAAGAAGAAAATCTGCCAGGAGTCAAGGCTTGTCAGGTAGATCACCGCATGAGTCACTTCAGAGTGTAGCACAATACATGTAATCGCATGCCTAAATAGAATGTATTGTATGTATGAATTTTGTATCCTCCTGCAAGCAGGAACTCGCGAAGAAGCCATCATTGGCTTATCAAAGCCGCAAGCTGACCAGAGTTAGTTTCTTAGAATAAGGTCACCATAATTTTTCAGGTAGTCAGGAAAGGGTATTGAGGTTGACCTCATTTTTGGACTTAATGGGTGGTACCTATACTTTATGTTTATTCCTCTAATACGTAAAACTCAGTAAGTTACTCGTCAAAAATCACAACTTCACACATTTAAGCTCTTCCCAGGAAACAAGGGAACAAACAATAACAAGTTAAACTTTAAACTAATCACCTATTGTGCAAATTCGGGACAGTTCTATAGACAAAGTTCTGTTATGATCTGCAAACAATGCATGAAATCAGTGAGATTCCAGGGACATTTTAACATTTGGGGACGGCATATGGAATCCAGGAATGTACTGTATATGGAAATAGCGAACGTCTGATTAGGTTCGCAACTTTGCAAGTAGCCTTGCTTTTTAACCAAGGCAGTTTGCCATAAGAACTACCGAATACATCTTCACATTTCTGTGAAACCAAAAGGTGGATGTGGTGAAGGGGAAGGGGAAGGGGAGGGGGTTGAGGGGGGTGGGTTGAGGGGGTGATAAGGGGAAGAGCTAGAGGAAGAAGGGGTTGTCTGTCTTACTGAATTTAATTCCATACACATTTTATAATTGTGTAATAAGTGAGGAAACAAGGATTTTCAGACATTGCATTGATATCTTAGTTTATTCCAATTTCCTGAGTGGTCTTCTATATAAATTGCTATCAAACTTTGTATATAAAGCTTCCTAGTCACATAGAAGTTTACAAAAGCCTACTACAGCCATCTGAAAAAGAATGCTACATATTATACAACACATTAATAAACTACTTTAACTTGTTAATACTCTCCCTTAACATCATATTATTATTTTTTCTTCATGACACTAACAGCTAGTATTTTGTGAATTTTTCTGGCAGATTTAGAAGATTAAAGTCATCCTGTTTTTGGTTACTTTTCTTTACTGTCATGTGATATGGATGATATATAAGTTTTTCAGAGAACACCTGGAATGGTATAACCAGATTTGAAGAACCCTCTAGCATCCCCACCCCACCCCCTCAACATCCCCTCCCCCAAATGAAGTAAAACAAGTTAAAAAAGATATCATAGATTATTTTACTATTTTATAACCTAACATAAAAAGTGAACACTCTTGTCCAATAATAATATTATGCTATTTCTTTGGGCTTGTTATTTATCAAACAAATCCCAAGCATTAAAATTACATCCAATATCATTCTCAACTTGCAAGTATCTGTGCCAATTTTGGCAGTCCATACGAGTCTTGTTCGATCTGAATTCTCCCACAAATCAGATAGTTAAAACTTTATGAATACTAATAATACCAATTAAAACATTTTACAGTTTTGCAAATACAATTACATCATTTCCTACAAAGAAGGAAAACCCAGTCACAGCTTTTATAAAAGAGATTTTAGACAAACCGTGCAAACTCCAAAGAATAAAGTCACTAAAATGGCGGCAATACTTCTTAATTTCCAGTGAGCATATGAGCTATTGAATTGAGCATGTAATCTGGCTACAGCTGCCTTGGTTGTTTCTAACTTTCCTGAGTTGTCAAGAACATGATCGGCTAGTTTAGACTTTTCCGACAAAGGCAGTTGAGATTGTATCCTGCTCTCAGCTTCCTCCTGCGTCAGGTTTCTCAGAGTTTTTAATCTCTCTAGTTGAGTTTCTTCATCACTGATGATAGATAGATAGATAGATATGAAGAATAACAAATTAGAAAGTGAAGAAAAGGAAAGTGAACTATTTAGAAGCACCTTCTCTTGATTCTATGAAATTCAACTAGTAAAAGTACTTTTTAAACAGCTTGGAAACTTTATTTAAGAAGAGAGAGACTAAACCAGTAATATGCATCTGCCACTCGAGCATCCAACCTATCTAGCCTTATGTTACGATAGTCTAAAAATTGTGACAGTTCATTCTTTCAGTAGCTACACCTTTTGTAACATAGCAACCAAGTACTTTAATTGATGCACTCAATAGCAGGAGGAAATGCCTTTAACAAAAATTCCTCCTTAAAAATGTCAAAAATATGATGCACAAAGAGGTCATAGGTCAAAACCATTTTCCAATTTATTAGTCAGTGTTTTGTTTAAAATTTGGTTATTTTCTGGCTAATATCAAGTTTGTAGTTGGTCACAATTTCTGAGTCAAATTTCTGTCCTTTTTTATCTCAGAACTTACATTTACTATTCGCATCAAACTGGAGTTCATACTATCATGTAGCCAAATCAGTGGCTGTTATCATTTTCACCACATACTTGCTTGAGCGATTGGATCATGTTTAGCCTTTCTATGTATCCACGAATGAAAACTGGGATCAGTTTTCCCTAGACATACAGTACAGCATAGAATTCATAATATGCATCAATATTTGCTTAGCAATTAAAATTTAATTAAATAATTAATATTTTTTATGCCATACTTGTACTGTTTCTTCTTGTCCATATTCCAATATTCATATAACCATAGGACTGCTATACTCTTAAATTTATTTGAAAAAAGTACAAAAGGTTAAAGCCCTGAAGACAAACCTGCTGATTACTTTATAGTATACTTACCAATAAACTACGACGATTTGATTCATGAAAGATTTAAGGGCACTTCCGTCAAGTAGAAGAGGAACATCCAGAACTACAAAGTGATATCCTACAAAACAAATGAAATTTATTAAGATTGCTGAAATGTTCCATAAATCAGAGTCTTTATGAAGGTCAATAGAAATCCAAGGAATGAATTTTAAGAGCAGTGAACTTCAATTTTACCAAACATAAACAAGTTTAGTAAGACTACAGTTCATGAAAGCAGCAGGAAATCATATATCTGGGATGTTTTGAACAGTAGAATGCTACGCAAAAATTGGCCTATTCCTACACAATTGGGTCTATGTATTGTATAGCAAATTTTGGCGACAAGACCATAACATTTTCAGCAATTTTATGTGAAGCAAAATTCTAAAATCTTTAAAGTACTGTGCAATGAGTATATTCAATTATGCCTTGAAGCAGTTAGCACATGACAACATGTAATTAAGTCTAAACTGCAAACTGAACTGGCATAGCAGGGACCAGGTTAGCTTCTTCTTGTCCCAGGGAAAAAGGTTTACATTACCGAACGCAATCCTAAGCCATAACCTGATTCTGATGGTTGGTTACCCTAAAGTGCCCACAATATGTCCCTATATGCCTCTGGGGGAAAGGGCTAGGGGGAAAAGGCCCCCCTCAATTTGTCTGCCTTTTTTTGGGTAATAAGTTATGCTGCCTCATTACAATAGCACTTGTCCTCCATAAAATAAGAAGACTATAGCCATGCCCCTGCATCAACCCTCCCACCTCCTGTTTTCCTCAACTCTTCTCAAACAATTCAGTTTATTCAATCATAATACTTTCTAATGATATCCATTCTGACTTTATTTTATACATCTGCATTACCTTCCCCCCTTCCCCTCTCCAAGGTCACTTGTCCCCATCCCAAAATAACATTTTAATGACAGAGAGGATGCTAAGTACTTACCCTTGAATATACATTTAATAACCTGCCAAATCATCTCTCTTTGGATGGCAGGATGGGTGCATGAATTCAAGAGCTTCCTTTTTGATGCATCGTTGAAAATGATGTTGCCAAGTTTTGGCCTATCCAGTGTTCCATCAGCCTGGAGCACCTCTCGTCCAAAGTGCTGTATGATGAGTTTCCATGCTGGTTTGCCTGGCTCCACAACTGATTGATCATGGAAAAAGTATTGATAAGAAGTCATTAGAAACCATGTCAGTAAAATTGTTCTGTTTTGCATGAATCAAGCTAGACTCATTTAAATGAGCATAGTTTCGAGTTACTTCCCAAAACCTTATCAACATGTCATTATAAGAGGCAGCAATAAAAAGTCTACATAATAATTAAGGAGAAGAAGGGGCTCTATGTAAGCCAGAAACGAATGCCTGCCCCAGTTTTCACAACCACATCGGTGGGTAAGTTCACATAAATTGCTTTCATAAACTTTTTGAGCAACTAGCACGAAATGGGCTTGGCAGAGGTACTCTGAGGTAGTCAAGAATAAGGGCAGTAACCAAGCAAATTGGACAGTACATATGGTCAATGTTTGTTCAATGTAAGTGATGAAGTAATTTGGCTGTACTGTTACTGTACTTCAAGCTCCTGTGGGCAGGCATTTCGATTTATCATTATGTAATAATTCTGCTATCTATTCACTAGATCACAGCTAAACCACGACTAAACAGTTTGTTATTCAATATCAAATTGTGATACTACGAATGGCTGGTCTTTGCGAGGCATAAACTAACGTAACGTACGTTAGGCCTACAATAGGTTAGGCCTATCAATCATATAACTTGTCATAATGTCGGTCACCTTCTCTAGCAATTTTATCAGCATCAATGATTGGGCATCCAAGCTCATGGAAGAAAGAAGAAACTGTCGACTTCCCTGATGCGATGCCTCCGGTCAAACCGATCAAAAACATGTCTACCGTCGATGATTATACATTGGTACAAGTTAAGAATACCAACAATACCAATATAATTATAAAGCTTTGTACCACTACCAGTCCAATACAACAATACGTGGGAGTGCTACATTTGGCGAAAGAGATCGGATCCGGAGCCTATGCTTGGGGAAATTCCCCGATATCTATACTTTAAAGCATTGACCAATGTAAGTATATTATAGCAGATTTAAAAGCTAAAGAATTAACGGGGGAACACATAATTTTCTAGCATACTCATTGCGCTGTTTTAGTCAAACACAAAAAAACACAAAAAAACTCGCGATCGGAAGGACTTCAGACGTTACAAAATGAATCCAAAAAAGAAGATTGGTTCTCGTAGACCTGCGTACAGAGACAGTAAAGAAGATAAGGCAGTTAAGGTGATTATTAAATGAAATTTATTGTCATTAAATGATATTTGAAGGGCTGCAGTTGTACCGTCACTTTAAATGTTATGATCGTCTGGTTAGCAACATCAGAAAGCCTTAGTCGCACAACCGGTACTCACAGCATAATCATTTGCTTTGACCAGATAGTTACTGTAACTTGGTTGAGAGGACCTTGGCTCGATTTTGGTTAGCGTGAGTGCTGCCTAAGCGCTGGCCAAAATAATATAACTAAGTTAAACTAACTTCT